>VYZP01008116.1:8674-38135 GCA_013400635.1 Hypocryptadius cinnamomeus | reverse complement strand
CAGTATCAAATGTCTCAAATTTTGCTTTCCTGCTAAACTCCCTTAATGGCCCTCCCTAGGTTATCTATTTGCTGTTGCACGGGTGAATTGCACTGCAGAGCTGATGAGGACAAAAAGTCTTAATATGGCATTCTGTACAGTTTGTCTCCTGCAGTTTTCAAGGAGCTGGAAAGGACTGACCAGAGTGTTTATGCATGACTGGTAAAGTACTTTCATCTCAGTGTGTGTTACAATGTTTGCATAAACATTTTACCCCTGAAAAGTAGAAGAAGGTGAGCCCCTCTCCAGCCTGAGCACAGTTGTGTTTGTTCACACACTTATTTTTGATCGTGTATTTCACAAGATCATTAGCAGGCAATGCATAGAAACAATTAATGCACTTATTATGAAATTCAGTTTTAGTAACTAAGTTCATGACAAAAATTTTACTTCTTTTTAGGAACTCGATAGCTATTATTTCTGTTTGAATTGGATAAAGGCAAGGTTGGAACTTGGACAATATTTGAGGTCCCTTCCAACCCAAACCATTCTGTGATTCTATTACATGTTTCAACTGCAGAAATATTTCACTGTACTTTTATTTTTCCTTTTAGGAAATAAAAATATTATAAGCATTTGAAATTAATTCCCCTCATTGGATGCAGAGTACAGGACATCATCCTGTAAGTTGTTAAAATAAAAGTTACTTTTGAGTTGATTATAGCACAATTGTGCTCATTTCATGCTTTACTGAACAATGGTTCATATAATAGTATATGCAACTAGGAGATGACTTCTTTTTAGTATGCAGTTGATCTGGATATACTGCAGATGGATTAAGTTGGTTTAGATTTATACCAAAATAATAAAGTAGCTTACATGAATTCAGTATTATAAAAGCTCCAGCCAAATCTTCTGGTGTTAATTAGACACAATCAGTTAAATACATCTTTGTAATTACATCTAAAATTAGCTCAGACCCTGCAGGGAGTCTTGTAAACTTGTCACTGCGTCAAGTCGAAAACATTTATGGCATTCAGAATTTCACTCAAATCTTCTGTGATTATTTTAGGAATGTAAGATTTGAAGACAAGAGCAAAACAGAATCAATCTGAACCTGCCAAACTTCAGTTCTCAAGATCTTCATTAATATAAAAATTGTTTTAGAAAAATAGTTCAGAGTATCAAGCAGACAGGATGTTTGCGCCTTCCAATAACTCTACAGTGGACCCAATTTTAAGCGAAGAAATACCTACTGCAGACCAGTATACAGAAACAATATTACAATTCCATTGATCTCTAATGTTTGGAAGGTACACAGGCATTGTTAGAAATCACTGCAAACTACTCCTGTAAGCTGGCAAGAGAGCACAATTTTGATTAGACCATGTGAAACTTTGTTCAATTCACTCTTAAACTTTGTTTTTTGAAGTGAAGATCTAGAGGCTGCCAGCACAGCAGGGAAAAGCATTTGAAAGGAGTTCTCTTACTTTTAGCAATAACTGTGCAGTTATTCATACATGAATATACATGAGCAGGTAAACAGAGTGTATTTGCACCAGCAGCTTCAACCTTAAGAAACAAATAAAAGGTGTGTGCAGAAAAGAGAACTGCTAAGTGATTTTATTATTACTTATTCATAATATTGTATGTTTTTCTTCATGCCTAATACCAAGGTTAACTGTATTACTGAAATGTGTGCAGCATTTTAATAACGGTTTACATCTGTAGGTCCAAGATAGCCAGAATATTCTCCTGGGACAAAATATAAACGTGACTTTAGTTAGACAACTTTCTCTCCCTGAGCACTCTTTCATTTTCTAATGGAGATGAATAGTGGTGAATAACTGAAATCTTCTGAACACCACTGTAGTACACTAAAGGAGGAAAAAAAATTGAAATAATTTCATCTCAATTTTAACATTGATTTCCTAAGGAAATTACAAAATTTGAATCTACGATATAAATGAAAAAAGAGGGGTTACATATATCTGAAAAATGGTTTCATGAAATGCTCTGTACATGCAAAGCACAAATGGCCTCTGGCATTAGTGGAAATCAAATTCAGAGATCTCAGTTTCTCTTCCCTTTTTCACTGTACCATCTACTTTTGTAGCAAGCCAGCCCTGCAGATGGGTTTCATACTGCAGGCATGATTGCACATAACTGTCAGAAGTGGACTGTGACATATATTTTACAGCAGGTAACAGAAAATGAGAGGGGTAAGAAAAGTTATTTAGAGATCACAGGCATGACCAAAATTTGTGTGACAAGTGTTCATCTGAGTTATCTAATTCACTCCACCATGTTGGTTCAAGAAATGCATCTTTACTTGATATAAACATATGCAAGGCAGTTTGAAATTAAACAATTTCCTGTACCTTTGCATAGGAATGAAAACAGGAAGAAATCCTTCCTAATTCAAAGCTAGCAAGTGCTCTCAGCATTGCAACATAGCCAAGTTTAGAAGAAATGTAACACTAGAGTATCAACAGTACTGCTAAGGCGCAGGTGGTAAGCAATTTTTCTAATAGGAAGAAAAGTAGCAATCAGTACAGCAGAAATTAAAATCAGGTTTCTCCAATAATTAGCTGGAAAGCTGGTAGGTGTCTGTATGTGGTTTATTACTTTGTGACCTGGGACATTGCATGTCTAATAAATGCACTGAATTAAAAGTTCATCACAATATTCGTCTATCTAAAAACAGAAGATGCCAACCTTGGAGGCTTTAGATAGAAATTTTACTGGCAGCCTTCTAGAATCTTGACACAAGTGAATGAAGTCAAACCAGAGGAAAAAAGCAACAGCTGAGCCTTCTGTTTAAGCAGCAGCAAGTTTACTGACCTTGCAAAATGTCAGTAAGTGCAGAGAATATTTCATGCACTAGTAGTCCCATAATTTTGTTTTCACTCCCTCCTTGCTAAAGTTCACATCTCCTCTTACTGCCCTCTCAAGATGCCACGTGCATGATCTAAGGGGCTGCAGTCACAGACATTCCAGGACAGAACTACAGCTACAGCCATGTCAAAGATCATGGAAACCACAGTGAATATTCTCATTGCATTTGTTACTCTTTAGAGATCTGAGTTCGCCGTAAGAAATCTGCATCAGAGAAGGGCTTAGCTTGCCCAGTGACAGCCTCACCCAACATCCAACTGTTCTGACAGCAGGCAAATGCCTGAGAAAGATTGTAAGAAAACAAAGGTATTTATCCTTCCTCATATAGTCATCTGGCCACACAAATCACTTGTGGTGCAAGAAATTCATACAGTCACAGAAAGACTTGTGTTGGAAGGGGCCTTAAAGATCATCTAGTGAACTTCATTCATAAATTCTGGGGTTTGAGCTAATATCTTTAACATTTATCAGCTCTTGACAACAGGTCAACAGCTCTTTTTCATCTACGAAGCTTTCTAGCTGCTTTTCTGCATCCATGTAAACACTGGTCTTTACAACACATGGCAGCACAGCTCCCCAGTTTCACTATATAAGGCACAAAGAAATTTCTCTGCTTTTTTTAATCTATCTCTTTGTAGCTTCATTTTATAACCCTAATTTCTTGGAAGAAAAACTAATACTCGAATTACAAATCCTAAAGGAATTATTCCTCTTCATCTTTTCCATGCATTCTTATCACCCTTCCCTTCTGTCTTCGCTTTTCCAGACAGAAAGTTCCTGGCCTTTTGCTCTTCCTCTCGTTCCCATGGTACTTAAATGGTCTCTGTATCCCAGACACATGAAGTGAGGAAGTCCTATCTGTATTGTAGCACAGGATTCTTAGTTAAGATGGTAAGCTCAGAGGAAATCAGGCACAATTTCACTAGCACCCCGTGTCCTTTTGTTAGAAGTATCCCTAGGATGTAACCATTGATGGTTTGCTCAAATAAAAGTTTTCTGATTAAGCAAACACTGGGCCTGCAGCACATTCAGGACTGGACAGTGTCTTTACCTGCTACACAGGGTAAATTTTAACTTTTCAGCACAGACAGAACAAACATGAACGGCAGGTGACCAACCAATAACAAAGCCGTTTGTTAACTTTCCATGATTGTTCATTTAATGAAGCTATCATTCTGAGACCAGTAGTGAAAGAAAATGCTTGGGATGATGTTTGTTCCTAAGCACAAAGGAACTAGGCAGGCTTCATTTTCCCTCTTACATATTCAGCTCTTCCCTGTGCTCCGTCCTTTGGCAAATCAGCGCACAGCTCACTCCACACGGAGGAACGCACTCCTCCGTGCTCAGCAGGACCTACCTCCTGGGCCACTCACAGCAGGCATTCATAAGCAGCTTCCTTGGCAAGGGACAGAGGAAAGATTCTTACAATGAATGGAAAGAATCATTTCTCTAACAAAGCTCAGCTTTTGACAGCCTAAGTGTGTTTTCTTATCACTGGCAATTTTCTACTAAATATACAAAACTCACAGTGAATTTTCTCTACTGACTGCTACTACTGCCTAGATTGAAAAGCTACAGACAGAACGTACCCACCACATTCAGGCAGATCTCTTGGTTGTCTGACCAGAGTGGACTGTCCTTGAAAAATCAATTTGGTCTTTAGGGATTTTATTCCCATCTCCCCATGGATCTTTAATGGACACTTGAGATATCTTTAGGGATTTGGACTCCATCAGAGAAACATTTCTCCCCCCTTTCCCCTACAGCCAATCTTTGTTTGAAACACCAGACTGTAGAGACTTATTTTTGCAGTGTTTCAAAGGTTTGGAATGTCACAAACCCTGCTCCAGTACACAGCAATAAGGAGGTGGGAGTGTGGAATGCCAGATCAGAATATTGATCCCTCTAAACCTCTGCCCTTTCTCTGATTAACATCAGATTTTTGTTTGTCTGTGTGAAAATTTCCCTGCCTGGATTTCTATGGGTTTTTTAATGCACTAACTGGAAAGTGAGGTATACCTTAATCAATTGCTGCCTACAGCAAACAAAAACTATTTTCACCCTCAACTCTTTCAACTTATTCACTACTGGACTGATTTTTAAATACATGTTCTTTTATATTTGATGCTACTATTCATTAATTTTCTGTACACATACTTCACTGTAGATTTCACTTAAATTTAATTGCAGAGTATCATATAAAAGGAGAATACTATTTTTTTCCTGATGATTCTGGAAGTAATCCTGCCACTAAGCTATTAAAAATCAGTGAATCTCCTATCCAGATAAAAGTTAACATCATAGAAGAAAATGGTGAAATTTGTCTCTTAAACGAAAAGTATACTGAGGCAATCACTGTTTCAGCAACATATTTCTTTTCAGGATATTCAGTCTGATTATCAATGAAAATATAGCAGATCACAGCCCTTTCCACCCCAATAAAGCCTTTCCATTCCTTCCATTTCAGAAAGAAACAGAAGCTTTGCAAACACACAACAATTTAGGCTAAGAAATTTGAGAAGACACACACACAGAAGGACATGAAATTTTAGCATAGAATTTACAGTCTATCATTTGCACTGGGTGTGCCATTTCTACCAGATGAGTCACCACTAAGTGTTCAGTTCAGCTCACTTCAGTGCAGTTAATTTTTGTAAATTAAAATCATATTATATTAAGAAACCAGGAAGGCAGCTCACTGGTAAGATCACATACAATAATATGTCACATCATTTCAGGAAAGACTACCAGAGTTAACCTGAAGTGTGCAAGATTTATTTTTTGTTTTGAAAATCGTGGGGACATAATGCCACAAGCTTTTCTCACTGTAGCAATACAGATGGAATTAGTGAAAAATAAGCTTATGAACTGCAACAAAATAAGTACTGTCTATGCAATAATTCTGCCAGAGATCAAAGGACACTTGTACTGTACCACAGAACTAAAAAGAAATTAGTTTTCCTAGGAAATTGTCTACATCAGATGCTTTTAAATTCATCCAGAAAAGCAGAATGTTCTTTGCATGACAAGAATTCATAGGCATTCATCACAGCTATGCTATTTTGTTCAAAATAAAGCATACTATTCTTCAAGGAATATTAAGGGCCTATAAACCTGGAGCTTTTTTCTAAGTTTAATAATTCATAGAATCACAGAACCACACCGAATCACAGAATCTCTAGGTTGGAAGAGATCTTCAAGATCATTGAGTCCAACCCATGCCCCAACACCTCAACTACACCATGGCACCGAGTGCCACATCCAATCTTTCTTTAAACACATCCAGGGATGGTGACTCCACCACCTCCCCAGGCAGACAATTCCAGTACTTTATCTATATCTATATTTCTATATCTTTATCTATATCTATATCTTTATCTATATCTATATCTATATCTAACCTATATTTCCCTTGGCACAGCTTAAGGCTGTGTCCTCTCATTCTGTCAGCTGCTGCCTGGAGAAAGAGACCAACCCCCACCTGACTACAACCACCTTTCAGGGAGTTGTAGAGAGTGATAAGGTCACCTCTGAGTCTCCTTTTCTCCAGCTGAACACCCCCAGCTCCCTCAGCCGTTCCTCACAGGACTTGTGTTCCAAGCCCCTCACCAGCCTCGTTGCCTCCTCTGGATCCACTCCAGCCTCTCAACATCCTTCCCAAACTGAGGGGCCAGAACTGGACACAGCACTCAAGGTGCCTCACCAGTGCCAAGTACAGGGGGATAATGACCTCCCTGCTCCTGTTGGCCACACTATTCCTGACACAGCCCAGGATGCCCTTGGCCTTCTCGGCCACCAGGACACACTGCTGGCTCATGTTCAGCCGGCTGCCAACCAGCACCCCCAGGCCCCTCTCCACTTGGGCACTGTCCAGCCACACCATCCCCAGCACCCTCAGGCCCCTCTCCACTTGGGCACTGTCCAGCCACACCATCCCCAGCCTGTAACACTGCAGGGGTTTATTGTGGCCAAAATGCAGGACTTGGCACTTGGACTTCACCCATCCATCCAACCATTCCTGGTCTCTCTGCAGAGCCCTTCTCCCTTCCAATAGATCAACACACACTCCCAGCTCAGTGTCATCCCCAAATTTACTAATGAAAGACTCAATCCCCTCATCCATAATGTCAATAAAAACATTGAACAGACCTGGTCCCAGCACAGACCTCTGAGGGACACCAGTGGTGACAGGCCACCAGCTGGATGCAGCAGTGTTCACCACCACTCTCTGGGCCCGGCCATCCAGCCAGTTCTGAACCCAGCACAGAGTGCTCCTGTCCAAGCCATGGGCTGCAGCTTTTCCAGGAGTGTGCTGTGGGAGACAGTGCCAAAGGCCCTGCTGAAGTCCAGGTACACAACATCCACAGCCCTTCCTGCATCCACCAGGTGGGTCACCTGGTCATAAAAGGAGACCAGGTTGGTCAGACACGACCTACCCTTCCCAAAGCCATGCTGGCTGGGTCTGACACCCTGGCCATCCTGTAAATTCTGTGTGATGACACTCACTAGAAACTGTTCCATAACCTTACCAGCTACTGAGGTCAGGCTGACTGGTTTATAATTACCAGGATCCTCCTTCCCACCCTTTTTTTGAACAGGCATCACACTGGCCAGCTTCCAGTCCTCTGGAACCTCACCAATGAGCCAGGACTGCAGGTAAATGATGGGAAGCAGCTTCACAAGCTCATCTGCCAGCTCCCTCATCACCCTAGGATGGATCCCATCTGGTCCCATGGATTTATGAACACCCAAGTAGCTCAGTAGTTCTCTGACTGCCTCTTCCTGGATACCAGGAGGACCATTCTGCTCCCTGACAACATCTACCAGCCCAGGAGGACAGCTGTCCTGAGGAAAAGCATCTTCCCACTAAAGACTGAGGTAAAGAAGGTGTTAAGCACTTCTGCCTTCACCTCATCTGCAGTTGCTAGAGGTAGGTCCAGTACATCACTTTTTGTCAATTTTTAAAAGATCAGGAGCATAGGAAAACAAAAACTTGCAAGGAAGGCATATGTGACATATTAGAATAATAAATTTTTTTCCCAATTGTTGCCAAAAAATGCATATTGAAATAAGGCTATTTTTGATTATTTATAGTCTCATTCTTCCCAAAAAAGTCTTCCTTTTAAATTAGACCATTTAGCGAAAAACTGGTGTCTCATTGTTTTATGGACCACATGGACTCAGTAACCACTTCTATGAGCCCTGGGAGGTAAAGAGGAAGATTTACAATGGTGAGGATGACTTACTGAGTTTAGATAAAGTGCAGCTTTAGGTTTAAGAAGATTTAGTGAGAAAATGGAACCAACCACAAAATGTCAGACGGAACAGTCTGTCTAGGTCAGTATACTGTATTCAGCAACACCAGTAGAGGATTCCTAAGGAAAAGTAGAAAGAAAATGAGAAATATATTTCCCAAGAATTGACATCTAGCTTTTAGCTTTTTGTTCTAAAATTTTCTGACCACAGTTGTCATCTTTCTTTTAATAGCCTAGATTGTTTTTTCTTCTATTAATATATCCAATCAGTTCTGAACACCATAAAACTCTTAATATCTGCAATAGCCTGTGGCAAGGAATTACATAGCTTAGCTCTGTGCATGGTTTTTTTTCTTTGTTTATTTTAAACCTGCCATAAGCAATTTCAACACATATACATCAGTATTAGAGTAGCTATGAGGAACAGTCCTGACAGCTTAATTTTTTTTTGCTTTTTTTGCCAAAATTCACCTCTATTTTATGCACTCTTGAATTTACCAGCACAGAATGGAGACGCACAGGATGGGTTCCTGAGTCTTCGAAATGCCTGTGTCTTGTTATTTCTCTGATAATAAATTGTTCTGAGTTGTCACTCAGTGCCATACAAAGAGTTCCCTACTTCAGATGCTGTTGGATGGCAAATCAGCTTTGAGTGAGTTATCTTTGCAGCATCACTATAAGCCATCATTTTCTACCGCACTTCTGTCACCCGAGATCGCCTTTGCTGAACTACTTTTCATGTGAGTCTCCTCTGACTTGTGTGAGTTTTTGTAAGGCATTGCTGAGATCCTCCTCAGCTATATAAATTACCTTGTCTTTCGTTTGTTTTTTGCCAACATTCACCTTTTTATTTTCTTCTATTATAAATTTGTATTTTCCTAAAACTAACATTTTATTATCTGCTTCAACTACTGTGAGCACCTCTTTCATCATTTCAGTACTACCTTCAGATTTCATTAAAGCTATTATCAATATCC
The DNA here is from genome assembly GCA_013400635.1 of Hypocryptadius cinnamomeus. Classification (NCBI taxonomy): domain Eukaryota; kingdom Metazoa; phylum Chordata; class Aves; order Passeriformes; family Zosteropidae; genus Hypocryptadius; species Hypocryptadius cinnamomeus. Next base: position 29,026 of record VYZP01008116.1, on the reverse strand, counting down.
TCTCTGAGTGCTTACGTAAGGAAACATTCAATAAAACTGTTCCTAATACTAGTTTCCAGACAGACTGATGTTACTTGTTGCCTCTTACATTAACTGTTCTGGCTACCTTATTACTGTAGCCCTATTCAAGCTAGTTCAAATTCAGATTCAGCTAGGATTTTATAGGAATCTCAATAAAATACCAAGCAGTGATTTTTTTTTTTTAATCTCTACCTTCTCTCCATCTTTTATGTTTTTATCAAGAAGTAATAGAATTTCTATTGGCAAGGTACAATCCTATTTATGAAAAGATGCAGAACAGTGGTTATTTTACAGAGTTTACAGAGTTACAGTTAAACTTTATAGTTTACAGAAGAACTATTAGACATATCCTCTGATATTTTTCACATGCTGAAACACACTGAAAATCAGTACCACAGAAAAATTATTGGAGGATAAGGTTTCATTCCTGTCTAGATCTTGAAATATCTTGCCTGTGCCTAAATGTTAAACCAACTAAACCTAAATCAGCCTTAAAGCTAATTTAGTTGGATCAATATATACTATTGACGAACATCCTTAAGCATCAATTGCAAATGAATTGCAATTTCATATTTATTTCCTAACAAATAAACTGATACAAAACAGAATTGAACCATAGTAGGTGACCCGTGTGGTTTTGAACCCATTTCATGATAATACTTTAAAATTCTGTTACAATTGCAATAATTTTATCAGCTACTCTTTCCCCTTTCTCATCTCTATTGTGCATAGATATCTAGTCCTTCCCTTCTTCTCCTAGGATCAACCATCTGAGTTGTGCACTCTTGGATCAGACACAGACCAGCTGCCTGATGTCCATACATCTGAATTCTCTTCTTTCCTGGCAGATTGATTCAGTCAACCTGTTTAGTGGAAGGGAACCCACTACCACTCATAAATCAACTAATTTTCTTGTCAGTTTTGATCCCATATACCAGATTCCACTGTCTTCCAATACCTGGTTTCCTCATTTGTACATAGTCATATAAAACCTCTTTCTACCTTCAGAGTGGATGTTCACACACAGGAGAATTATCTACAGGGAATTTTGTAAAGGTTCCACTCACTGTTGATAGCTCAGAAGTTCTCAGGTCCCTTCAGAGCATCAAATTGATGATTCAGTATATGAAAAAAAAATCATGGGGATTTGAGTTATCAGAGCAGTAGAGTGAGATGGTGATTGCAGAGCACTTCAGTTAGGCTTCAACCCTTATCTCTAACCCTACAGTCCACACTAGTCTCTCAATCCAATTCTTTTCAATTCCAGTCCCTGAAGCAAGCCCCCTACATCTTGGAACTCCTAAACCATATTCCCATGCACTAACCTTCTAGCTCTGACCCAATTCTGACCCAGGAGCTCTAACTCCAGCCTGTTTGGCCATTGGAAGGCAGATTGTGCAGGGATTTTGAGGTAACGGGGAAATCCCTGCTGCCCAATTAATTTTTACACAAAATGGCCGTATTCTCTTTGGATGTGTGATGTAGGGTTCAGGTCACTTTTCTTACATTGCAGAAAACGTGGGATCCCAGAACATAATTTCTCAAACTGAAGTGAATGTTTCCAGATCCTTCAGCTTTCAGTCTGTCACATGTGACTATACTATCTCTGCTTATTCACTGTTGATGGAAAAGAAGGCATGACTGAGTTCAGTGTTACAGAAAAAGCAGTATGTTTGGGAAATAGCTGCTAATCCCTCTATAATACACTCAGCTTACAGTCAGTGATTAACACAGACGTGGATGAAGTGATCTCTAATGTTATATATTAAATTCATACAGCTTCTTTTTAAATTTTTTTTACACCTATATATGGTCTGACTTGTGATGTGAAATTATTAGAAAGAAATATTTGTTCTTTCCAAACCCCTGCATCTACTTCAATGCGAAAAAAAAAATTTTTCCCCTTCTAAGGGATTTGAACTTCAAAGCATAATTTCAAAATATAACTAAGTTAATGGACAACGGTTTTTACATAGTGAGCTACCTAAGTCAAGAAATAGCCCAGTCATGGGAGATCTGTCAAGAGAGTAGGTCAAGAGTCCTCATAGAAAGTTGACATTCTTGTCATTTAAAGTAAGAAGCAAACTTTTCGTCATGAACTGGATGAAGTAGGCCAGTATTAGAAATTCTGCTTGGATTAATGATCCAGTTGTTTTTTTAAATCAACTGGATCATTAATCCAAGCAGAATTTCTAATACTGCTCCTGTAACTCTAAGCATATGTTCTTTCAGTGGCTACAACTTTAAAAGAAAAATCTGAAGGGGCATATAGGAGATATGGTGCTTAGGGACAAGGTTTAGCAGTGAAATTGGAAGATCTGGTTAAAGGGTTAGATTCAATGATCTTAAAGGTATTTTCCAACCTAAACAATTCTATGTTCTCACTAGCAAAGTCAGATTATTTTCAGTAACTTTCATATTGATTTTGAGTTGCAGGGCTCACAGAGGAAATTTTCAGATGTTCTGCAAAAGATGCTTTAGAAAATATGTCATTTTGTCTAAACTGTTTACTAAAAATCTCTAGCATGCCATGATGCAGAACAATGCTGTGAAATTCGGCAGCATTTGTGGCTTGCTATAGCTCCTCAGGGTCACAGGTCCCACATGCTCCTCAAACGCTTGACTGAATTTGACAACAAATGTATCCAAATATTGCCCCAGAATTTTTCAGGTGTTACTCCTGGCTGCATCAAATTACTGAGACTAATGATACAAAAAATACCTGAGAAGAAAGCTCTCATTTCTAATACAGAAACAACATAATGCAAATGCAAATGAGTCATACAATTAGAAGAGGCAACTGGACAGCTGGAAATCAGGCTACAAGTCAGAGAAGAAACAAAGATTTCAGTCTGGAAGGACTAAAGTCACTAAAATGTTTGAAAAACTGTGCACAGGCTTTGAGAATGGTAATAAAAGAGGGAACAGTTTGATCAGGCAGGGAACATATCAAGGACAAAATGAGGGGCATTAAGAGGGATGTTGTGGATTTAACACTGTCACAGATGACTGTTGCTAGAGGATACTACAGATTGCAATCCTGACTGGAAGACAGGAACAGACTTTTTTGAGAGGGTATACCTAGGTAATGGGACCACCAATAGGAGTGGTCAAGGAAATAAATATTTGTAGTAGGCTACCTGAGAATGCAGTTGGACTTGGAGGTATTGGAGTGAAACTGAATATTTTTCAAAAACATGTGGTCCTGTCTTGCAGGGAGTTCACCTCCTTTCTTGAATGAATTCATGGGTAGAACCCAGTCATTCGAGATATTCTGAAAAAACAGACCAGTTAATCACAACTCTTCCATCTGGCCTACTGGTTATTAGGAAGAAAAAAAAAAAACTGAGTGAATAGTGCCAGTAAGAATTTAGGCATTTTTTTCAAAGCATTACAAGGAACAGCAAAAGGCTGAAACATACTTAGAAAGCAAAAAAATTTTCTAAATGGCTCACTGGGAACATCAGTTAACACCACCCTTTGAACATGCTTTTGGCTTTATTCATAAAAGCACCACCAATCAGATTTTAACAGCAATATGGAGTATTACCGAAATATTAACATCTAATAAATACCAATCACAGCATGAAGTTCGTATTGCCATAATTACTCAAGTAAAGACTATTAGCACTGCTTCCTCCTAGCTAAAACATCAAACATCTTTTACTTAATTTCATTTGCTTCAGACAGTAGTAAGTGTCAGCATCTTAATTAATTTATCCTTTTCTTTGTCCAATTTCAAATTGTTCTTTCTTCCCACAAATAAATGCTATATCATTCTAACTACAGTTGTTAAATCTCAGAACAGCAATGCATGCAGCTATGGAGTGCTAAAGACAGAAAGTGTGGGAGAACACTCAAACAAAGTACAAACGCCAAAATTTCAGTCTTTCACAGTCTCTCTGGGCCACCTGCCAACCACTGTCAATTTTCCCCCTTATATCAGGTCAGTTTTAGATCCAAAGATTGTTTTGGTTCTTGAAGTCTTAAAGACAAACATGTAGTTAGTATTAGTGTCATGGACTGATGATAGAATTGAAATTGTAGTTTATTTGAACTCTGGGCGAGGCCAAAATTTTTTTGTAAAAAACCTTTTTTTCACTCTGTTGAAGGTGGTGATGTTAGTTTACTCCAGGAACAACCATGTATATATGTTTTGAGCTTTTCAGCAAGTGACATCTTTGGAGGAATTATTCTGTGTACGAAATGTTTCAGTCTTGACACTGGCAAGGGTTCAGTTGTATGTCTACTTAAAAGAAAGAAAAATCCCTAGTGCTGCTACAGACCAGGCCCAAAGCAGGAGAAAAAAATGGATTGCTGAGTAATGGCACTCATTTTTTCCTTCCTATTCTAACACAAACTTATTTATTTATTTATTTTAAATTGATTGTTTGTTTAAAATCTGTTATCAAACCTAAATACCTGGAAATGCATGAAACATCAGAAATTGCTGCTAGTCTTTCAGGGATTATCAAGGGTGGCAAAGACATAGTCCTCCCAATGGTCATGTACAAAGAATTACTGTCTGCAGCTGGGATTACACAGAATAAAACAAGACAACTAAATAAGCAAACTTTCTTGATTTGAAAGAAAGTCAGTTCTAACAACAAACTAGTTCTCACATGGAGGTGGCATGGCAAATACAAGGTGAGCAGTGCCATTTCTGAATGGGAATTTACAAATTCTTTAAAATCCTTTTTGTCTTCAAGGTAGTAATCATGCGCAGTAATTTGCTGAGAACACACATAAGGCACAAGGTGTCAGAAGAAACAAGGTGCATCTTTCACGAACTTTGCATAGCTTTCTGTGCATCCACATCACTTTCTAGAACACCAGTCCTCAGTTTTGCATAGAAATATGTATGTAACTGGGTATTCTATCAAATCTTACCACATGTTTTCCTTCCTGTTCAGCCATGTTCTAGTCCAAGAGAGCAAACACTTCAAAAGGTGTATTCCCCAACCACCAAAATATATACTCGATACATCCAGGGCTGACCATTCTCTTCCATGACCTCAACATACAGTAACCTGTTGCATGGCAACCTCTTCCATCCCAAGCAACACTTGTTTCTGTGATACATATTAAATTGAGCATTGAATGAAATGCAGACATGAACACTGAGGTGTCTGACACGGATCATTCAAACAAGTGCTCTTTTCTCTGGGCCACAAGCCCACCCTGTTCCAGCTTTGCTTTTTCTTCAGTCCTTTAGTGGACACTGGCCCAGTTTCAACAGAACAGTGGAAGTCCAGAGCAGCATCATGATCCAGACTTTTAGGAAGCTGGCGACAGGCTCAATTCACTACAGCTCCCAGCAAGATACCGGATTTCACAGCAATTGCACACTGTGTAGATTAGGACCCTTAGCTGGCTGGCTAGTACATGATCAGCATTAACAGCAATGAGACTGACTGAAAAGCATAAATTCTGTTACAGAACTAGAAATTAGAAACATTGTTTATCATACACTAGCTCTCAGCATAATATTTTAGGTTGTAGATCCAAGTAGAAAAGGTTATTTCTCTGATGTTATAAAGCAGTTGTGTAATTCCCACAGAGACACAATTCCACACACTCCCTACTTACAGCTCTTAGAATTACTTTTATGCCCTCCCTGCTGTTATTAACAACTTTCTAGACCTATTTGTATTTTTAACCACAAATCACACTTGCATTTGATGCAAATGATATTTGCAGCATGTAGCTGTTTTTGTTGAACCTTGTAATAGTGTCATGGAAATGCACAAGAAATCTTTAAAATCACACTGGCAGTAATTTCAGATTAGTCACAGTAGGAGTCTCCCAGTCTTCCCAACTGGAGAAGTAGAAGAAATAATCACTTTACTAGTATAAAGAGCATTACAAATGCAGTGTCTTTTCTTACTGAAACTACTTCTAAATCTAGTCAACCCAATATTGAAGCATTGTAGAAATTACCAGACACATTCACTTTAAAAAGCTCATCACCTATTACCCTTCAAAAATGAGTAAATAAAACCGAGACACAGATGCAGATATAAATTAAGAGACCAATTAAATTTTTACAGCACCTAAAAGGTGAGAAGGGATAAATTGAATTCAGATACCCTCTGAATGGAAAATTAAAATGTTCCCATTCAGGGAGTATCTACATTCAATATTTTTTTAAGAATAAAACCCATAACTAATCATCATAAATAGAATAAGAAGACATTATATAGTAAACTGAACAGAAACGTCTCAGCACCAGAAAGGAGACACTAGTGGTGCAATTTTTGCAGAAAAATCCATAGAATAAGAAAGGATTCAGTTAATAAATTATATTTAAATTTCACTTAGTTTTCCCCTTTAAGAGACAAAAATGCAAGCACTGTGTAGCCATCAGACAAAACAAGCTAGTGCATGTGAGCATTTAGTTCATGCAGAGAATGACTTTTGTCCGCAGCAGGCATGGCAGTACAGTGCACATCCCACTCTATTCTAGGAACGGTTACAATAGAGCCTACACGCTCTCCCTTGAAAGGAAACCAAGACACAAAAAGAGAGGGTGCTGATGTAACTCTTTTAACAGAACACATCAGGAATAGTGTTAATTTTTTTTTTTTTGGTAGTTCAGCTTTGACACTGAGCATAGACAAACAAAAGTGTCAAAGAGAAGTAAGTGGTGAGGTTTTCAGTACTACACTGCGCTCCCAGCTCTGCCTAGTCAAACAAATTCAAGGCCACTCTATTCTTACATACTTGCTTAATGTGGATTGTTTATACTCTTGCCCCTCTTCTTGAACACCAAGTTGCTCAGCTGATACTCATTTACTTCCCTGGCAGCTCTTACATTGCTCACCCTTTTCCACTGGAGTCATTACTATTTCTTACCTCCAGAGCCGAGCTAAGGACCTATCAAGGCTTCTGCTGACAAAAGCAGCAAAACTAATCCTGATCTTTGCCAGCATAAGAGCTAGATGCAAATTACAGACAGTTATTCTGCTGTAATTCATTCCAGAGGAGCTACATGAAAAATGGTACTGAACAGAAAAGAAACTAGGTCTTATAATAATGGCGTACTCTCAAGAGCTTAGGGCACTCAGGAATCAGAAGACCGCTGATTGCAGCTATTTTTCTTTTCACTTATCCCTCACAACCATCTTCTATCCATCCTTACAGCTGTTCAGAAGGCTGTGGTGTAGAGTGTGGATTGGTGCCAAGGGTTAAGCAGGACACATAAGGTAGCACTCTGAATTATCTCCAGACTGTGATTCTTTAACTTCTTAGCAGCACTGACAGCTGTCTTGTACTGTGCTTCAAGTTCCCCTGTTTCTTTTTCAAGTTCCTATTTACTGGGATCTTCTCAGTCAATCAGCTCAAAGAATGAGAGCTGTAAAAAGCCTGTCACTTCAGCCCACTATGTGGTTTCCATTGGTCAACAATGACAGCGATGGAAATCAATGTAAATTCTGTTTATTTCTTAAATTATAAAGAGGTATTTTATTATCAGTTCCACTTTCATTCCAAGTTTCCAAATCCTGCCTCAGCATTTGTTGTTAGCTGTGTTTCAAGTCTTACAAGATCTTCTGCAAGTAGTTGTGTAAGCTGTGTTTGCAGAGATCCCCACCCAACAAACTAAACCCAAGTCATCATCTTTGGTGCTGAAATAAGGGCCAATTATAACAATGTATTTGATAACTTATAACCATAGCATGGCAGAAACAAGGTGAACAGCTACCATCATTTCATCTCCTTGAAGAAAAAGAGCTTCATAAATTATTCTTCAACTTGTATCTTCAAACCAGGAGTTTCATTAATAATTTATACACTATGTATTGTTGCCATAGTTGGCAGTTCAGAATAACCTCATTTGCCCTACTTACCAAATATTAAATATTATTTTTTCTGTGCAATAGTTTAACTCATTGCTTTTCTGCACTGCTCTCTATTTCTCCCTAATTATATATCTGTGGAGACAGAAACACAGCTCGCACTTGATCCTGTGATGTCCTGTATTTGGTCTATCTTGTATTTGGTATATGTGGATTCAAATACAAGACACAAGCTATCTTCTTTTTAAATACAAATTTATCTTCTCAATTTTTTTATCTTGAACATGAAAGGGAGCAAAACCACTTCCCAAGCAATCAATGACTGCTAAAAGTCTAAGGTCCTGTTACCTTGACTGGACACATACATGGTTAGGTGCTATTCCAGAAAAGCTATTTCATTCCAAAAATGTTGAAAGATTCTGCACTCTAAAAAAATTGTAAGAATTCTTTAAAAGCAAATATTTTTAGTCTATAAGAAATTATTATAACTTTTAAGAATTCACACTTTTAAAAAAAAGAGGTTTTACTTTAATTTCCTGCCATTTTCTGTGGACTAAATTAAGAAAATGTAAAGCCCTACATATTCAGTGTCAAGTTTTTTATGGTCCAGAAATTAAGGAGGTTTAGTGTTCTTCCACGATCTCTGTTTAGAGCAAATTGAAGCAAAAACTAGGCTTCAAAAACAATAGAGACAGAAGTGGATTCAGATACTGTATGGATCTCATTAATTGGAATTTTATGCCTTTCATGTCCTGTACAGAGATGGGGAGAGAGGCCTGAGGAGAGATAAATGAATTGTACAATAAAAATTACAATAAAATTTCTATTGCCATTGCCAACAGCCTAGGTCTCAGTTTTCCAAGCTGATGTTGCCGTATGGTCTCCCCATTTGTTTTCTAACATGGGGCTGTTCCAGGCAACAATGGTACAAGAAACGTGAGGAAGGGACAGACTTCAACACTCTACATGGCAAAACGTGTCAGATAAGTAACTTCAGACAAGCAAGGCAAATGTTCCCATGTGCACACAAAGATTCTTTGCTCAGCCCACAGCCCTCTGTGCCACACACCCGAATCTCCTGCTCAGTCCCACAAGTTTCACAGAACAGCTCTGGGTGCTCATTGATATTGTTGTATTTGAGTAAAACAGGCAGCTGAGTATTCTTAATAGTTTTGTATGGTAACACCATGAGGGCAAAAGACACCTCATGCTCTTGAAGCACACATCTAGGTCACAACCCTTTGGCGTGGTTTTGACATAGGGCTGAATTAATGCTACTAAACTTTCCCGTATATGAATAATAAAAATGCTGGAACTAAGAGACAGCTGACTGATGGCATATCTATATGGGAAAAATAATGTCTACTAAGAAAATTACAGAGGAAGAAGGAATTTACATAGCACAGTGACATCTAGCCTCAATAAAAAGTTACCACACATAACAGACTGGTAAAGTCAGAGAGGCATTCTGCTGGCTTTGGTAGAACAAACACAAGGGAGGTAAGTGCAGCCACAATGCAACACCTTAAAAAGCTTCTTTAAGGAGTGGTTTTTTAATCAAACATTAAATGTGGGATGATAAAAATTCTGAAACAAAATTACTACAGTGAAATGGATTGGGATGAAATTAGGAGCAGCGAAATGGACTGAACCTTGCCAAATTGATCCTCATTGAAGTCGCAAGATGCATCCTATCAAACCCAGTGTGAGAGGCACTGGCTCCATGCCTAAGACAAGTCATTGCTTTTGTTAATACAATAATTCATGTGTAATAATAACAATGAGCACTTGCACACTGTTTATATTCATATTTTCCAAAAAGCTTCATAAACATTAGTCATTTACGTTACAAAACAAGCGTCCAAAGGAAGTGATTATTAGATAAATGCCTGAAGAACACAACCTAGAGGTATTTTCTTTAACCTTTTCTCATGCTTTGACTTTCACATACTTCTAACATAAATCTCTGCTGGAAAACCATTCAGATAATTATCGTTAATCACTGTTCACAAGTTTATTTTTCTACTTCAGCTGCAGAAGTGAACCATTTAAAAGACAGCCTGTCTTACCCCTTTTAAAAAATCTTCCTATGAACCAGAATCGTTGCATTTACACAGCATCAAAGGACAAGCAACGGGTGACTTTGTGAAATGTGGCTTCATTCAGAATGCTGTTGCTGTCCTAAATTGCCAATACATCTCCAAGCACAGCCATTTAGACATCATGGTAAACTTCACTAACAACAAAACAGGATGTTTCTGCTCTATGTTTCTCACTGCTCTCAGGCAGCTATTTTCAAAATATTCATATTTAGAGAAAAAAAAATATGGCCAGTTTTACAAAAGAGAATAAGTAGCTTGACTAACATTTAATAAAAGTTTGACTATTGTTAATAAGAGCTTGGTGGTGGAAGGTCCTTCTTTGAAATAAATTCTGCTACTTTTCCAGAGGCTCGCTTTAGTGGACAGCAGCTACACAGTGAGCTCTGTCCTTTGTGCTTCTATATATCCATCAGCTGCTTCTTCCTCAAGACTAGCACCTTTGCATTTCCTCAGCTCTCCTTCTCTCTCATTAGCACCAATCTTAGAGGTGTCTGGAAGAAGCTGGAAGTGCCACCTTCAGCAAGGAAGTGGCACACACAAGTCGCTATAAGAGCAATGGGGAACCCTCCCAGGCTGCACGATTTATTCACAGATGTCCATATCAGAGACTTTGACAGCAATGACTAGGGTGTGTTTTCCCAAGGTGTAAAAACAGACTAACAAAACCAGAACATTTCATCAATTGCCAAAAATGCAGTACTCTCTTCAAAGAAGACCCTGTATCTCAATTATATGCTTTTGAGATTATCTGAATAAATGCTAATGATTTTGTTAATTCCGGGCTCATATACAAACAAGAACTCCTAAGCAGTTCTTCTTACAGAGTTTTGTTAGCTTCCACTGGACTAGCTGGGCTGATAAAGGGCTCACTTCAGCTACTCTAAATCAAAATCCAGATCCAAAGGCCTGAAATGAATGTCATTACTGAACTGCAAATATTGTCACTCTCCTGAAAATATCACTAACTCTTATTAATGTTTGAAAATACATCATTTCCCCTCTTCAGTGTTTTCCATTGACTTCCCCAACATCTCTTGCAAAATGTCAGCATTCTTCTTCAATGACAGCATATATTTTTTACAGCATTTGATGTCTTATTGCTGTATTATTTAATTGATTGTTTTCTTAAAAAGAAACTGTATTGACCTTTAAGAATTAGGTATGACAGACATAAATGTAAACAGCCTCCTGCCCTTCTGAAGCAAATGCTATTTTTTTCCCCTTGTCATTTAGTCTCTCTTCAGTTTTCTCTTGTCAGTGTGATTCTTAGATTCTTGTCCCAAGAGAATAACAGTTACACAGTCAAGGTGTTTCTGGCACAGACTTTGTTTTTCAGATACAAGGCAGACTAAAAGATTAAATTAATCAACCAGCATGGTTATCATAGAGTCATAAAGTTGGAAAATACCTCTAATATCAAGTCCAACTGTTAACTGAGCACCACTAAGTCACCACTAAGCCATGTCACCAAATGCCACACCTACCCATCTTGCAAATACCTCCAGAGCTAGCAGCTGGCAATTCCACCACTTCCCTGAGCAACCTGTTCTAATGCTTGAAGAAATTTTTCTTAATATCAAACCTAAACCTCCCATTGTTCAAGTTGAGGCCATGTTCTCTTGTCAAATCGCTTGTTACTTGGAGAAGATAATGACCCCCACCTATCTACAACCTCTTCCAGGCAGTTGTAGAGTGGTAAGAAGGTTCCCTCTACCTAAGCCTCCTTTTCTCCAGGCTGAACAGCCCCAGCTCCCTCAGCAGCTCCTCATAGTACCTGTGCTCCAGACCATCCCCAGCTCTGTTGCCCTTCTCTGGACATGCTCCAGCACCTCAATGTCTTTCTTGTAGTTCATGAGGGGCTCAGAACTGAACACAGAATTTGAAATGTGGCCTCTTCATCCTTCTGGGCACAGACACAAGCCAGGATGCCCTTGGCCTTCTGGGCCACCTGGGCACACCCGGGCTCATGTTCAGCCACTGTTGACCAGCATCCCCAGGTTCTTTTCCACTGGGCAGCTTCCCACCCACTCTGTCCCGTGCCTGTGGCACTGCCTGGGGCTGCTGTGACCCAAGTGCAGGACTCGGCACTTGGCCTCATACAACTGGCCTTGATCCAGCCTGTCCAGATTCCTCTGCAGACCCTTCCTACCCTCCAGCAGACCGACATTCCTACCCATCTTAGCATTGTCTACAAACTTGATTGGGGGGCACTCAATCACCTCATCCAGTTTTTCAATAAAGATATTAAACAAGACAGGCCCAAATACTGAGCCCTGATGGGAAACACCACTTCTGACCTCCTATGTCATAATTGATGAGGGACTAACTGTATATTCTGCCTCTTTTTTTTCTGTGTTAATTTTGCCAAATAAAGGGTACATTTATCTATTTCTAATCCATAGTTCTACAAGTTTGGAGACTTATTACTTAAAGCTGTTGCTTGCTTTTCATCTACCATAATGCATATTCCTTACAGAGGAATTATGCATTTTACTCATGATGATCATCCTCCAAAAACATTAATGTATCAACAAAAGGCTGAGAGTTGGAGTTGTTCAGCCTGGAGAAGGCTTCAGGGATACCTTATAGCAGCCTTCAAGTACTTAAAAGAGGTTTACAGGAAAGCTTGAGAGAGACTTCTAACAAGAGCATGTAGTGATAGGATAAGAGGGAATACCTTCAAACTAAGAGGGTAGGTTTAGATTGGATGTTAGGAAGAAACCTTCTAATATGAGGGTGATGAACTGGAACAGGTTGCCCAAAAAAGCTGCAGATACCCCACCCCTGGTTGTGTTCAAGGCCAGGCTGGACGGGGCTTTGAGCAACCTGGCCAAGTAGAAGGTGTCCCTGCCCATAGTGGGATCTTGGTACTAGATGACCTTTAAGAACCCTTCCAACCCAAGCCATTCTATGATTATTCAGCAGCTTTCTTCTACATTTTGTGCCTTCTATAATTCTGAAAGGCACTGCTAAAATCACCAGCTAAAGCCTACTAAGAATCTAATTTAAAAATTCATCCCAACTAGAACAATCTTACAGGATTTAGAAGACATCATCTTATTTTTATACATTGTAAAAAACTGGTAGCCTGTATTAGGGAGTGATATTTTTACAGGTTTTGACAATCTATTGATGTTCCTTTTTTTTTTAAGTCTTACAGGAACGGCTATATTTTCTCTTAATAATCCAAGAAAACACAAACAGGTGAAGTCATGTTACTGCCTCAGTTATAAATGACTAACTCCTCATACAACAACAACCTGCCCTTTCCTATCTCATTAGCTGATACATAGGTAATTCTAAAAGAAATTAATTGACAGGCGCCCCAGCCTTCTTCTACCAGGGCAATTCCTGTGTCTCATTTATCCTAATCTATGAATTCTCCCAAGGGATGGCTGCTTCAAAGATTTCTACAGCCAGACTCCTATGCTCTCTCCCTCTCTTTCTCTGGCAACTCATCCTTTGCAATTCCCTAACACAAGAACAATCATACCAAGAATCCAGAAGTTAGGATTCTGATCTTGGAAGGCAAAGGTGGTCCAGTGAAAATTCTTCTGATTTGGCTTCTGGTTTCTCAGGGTATGTTTGCAGTTCCTCAAATTACCTTCTGCAAGACTTTTAAAATATTATTTCAATGGAAGAAATTTTAAATCCTGTAAATAACAACACAGCATGTATAGAAAGAGCCTTTACTACCAAAAGAGTAAATAAAAACTTCCACGGCATAAAGAGTTTTTCCCTGTGGCTATGGGCCCACCATGTAGGCTTTAAATGGCTGCCTGACTCTTAGAAAGCATTGGCCTATAGCAACCAAAATTCACATATTAACTATTCATGTTAACTACCAGAAAGGGTATAAAGAACAAAACACAATTATACTGCTGTATTAATATATAATGCAACTATAAACATTCAGAAAAAAAGATACAGGTAACGACAAGATTTGCAGAGAAAGGCAACAACATTTAACAGGAATGAGACTTATGGTGTAGTTTACAATTGGGAAGGTTTAAAAATCTTATAAATCCTCTGCTTGCAAGAGAAACACTTCTAATACATCTTATCAGGGTTTGGAGAATATAAAGAATGCTTATTTCTTGAGTTTTACAAACAACAGTATTAGGAAGAGTCCAAAGAAATTATCAGGCCACAAATTCAAGTGACAAGATGGAATACCTTTTTGGGGCCAGATATGATTTACTTTTGGATCTACCAAAAGTATAAATAAAACCACTTTTGCTAGTCTCATCACAACTATTAAGAATGGTACCCCAAATCTGAACTCCTCAGTAAGTTCCCAGGACACCACAGAACAAAATTTGAATGGCACACTGGGGAAATACACTTCTTCAGTTATTTATACCTCTGACATAGAAAGCTACAGCTGATCATTGTCATGTAGAGAGTTCAGCTTTATCCATCTTTGTACTGGAAAAGACCTGGTGGCCAGCTCTTCACCAGAAGTCCACCTTTCAAGAGTCTTATCTGTACTTATCTGGAACTATTGAGGCATCTTTTATTGGATTAAAAAAAACAGCAGCAGCATCACTCTATTTGAAACTCTCTGTGGCTATTGAATAATATTTTCATTGCAGCAGAAACTCAGGAGAGTAATTTACTTCACTGAGCTTTCTTTCTTTTAAAAATTGAAGGTTTTTATCTCTAAATCTAGTATTATACATTTTGTGCCAACCAGGAAATACTATGTATAGATTTTAGAATTATCTAAACATGTGCTTTTCAAGACTTAACATTGTAGGATTGAAGGAGAGATTTCCACTGGACCAATTGCTTAGTGAAGCCAATGGTAAAGATAGAAAAGCTTTTATATATATATTTATTTATTTATATACATGTACTATATGTATATAGTAGCACCTTTGCATGGGATTTGGATCTAGGGCTGGTAACAATTTACAATGATAAAATACACTGTAGATGTATCTAAGAGTCTACAATGCCACCATAGAGAAAAGATACAGAGTATATACAGCAGAAAAGATTATGTCAGTTTTCCATGTCAAGAGATGATTTCCTGGATTAGATGATTAATTGCATTAGCAAAGCATCTTGCAAAAAAACGAAGCCTATGGGACAAAGAGCCATTCTGACAGGAAAGAGCTCGGCACAAAGGTGACAACATACATTGATTAGCATATCAATATGAATTTGTCAGTCACATAAACCTGCAATGCCAGGTTGCACTTTGCTTTACAAAAAGAACAGTTTGTTCTTTTCAAACAAGAGGTGACAGCAGTGAAAAACACAGATGATTGCTGCAGATTAATGGCAGTTATGGTGAAGGAGTTGCAACTGGATAAAGAAAATCCTTTTTTAATGCCCATATTATCAAAACACAATTTCCTGACATTATGACTTTGGGCTGCTGGTAAAGAGATGCCACAAGCTGGAGAGTATGCAAAAAAAAGAGCCTCCAGTGTACAGCCATGAGAAATTCCAATATGTACTTTGGCCTGAATCAAAACGAAAATATCAACATAGAACTGGAGATTTTTTTTTCCCCAAGTGGAAAGTCTCAAAAGTTTAAATTTAAAAAAAAAATAAAAACCAAACAATAAAAAACCCACCCCCATGCAGAATGCTTTGCAGTATTTCACAAAAGAAACAATTTCCACAGTCTGCAAGTTGAATGCTTTCATTTGAAGTCTGGAGACATGAGAAGCATCTGGACTCTGTGGTAATGGAGGATGAATAAAATTCTGCTGCTGAAAGACAGGGGCCTAAACAAGGCTGCTCTGTGTTGACAGATAAAGCTGCATCTATCACTATGGATGCCTGTCGAAATTCATCATTATACAATCCTTAATATAATCACAGACAAAAGCAGTGTTTCGGTCTTTCCTCCTCTCCCTCATCTCCCAAACAATTTGGTTCAGTTTGCAATTATCTTCAATGCTTTCTTTCCAATCACCTATTCCAATCTGCTATTCAGTGATTTTTCTTTTACCCTTTAGTCCTTTCTTTGGACCCTCCCTCTCCAGTTTTCTCTCTTGTTGTAGTGAATGTAAAATGGTTTTAGTAGCTGTCATTGTCTGCTTCCATAGGTTCAGACTCCAACTGCCCCTTGCTTTTCCTTCTTGGGTATCCCACACACTAACTCGATAAGGAAGAAAAACATGAAGGAAAAACACTGCTTTGCAGCAGGGAACATTAGCTCATCTTTCTAAGACAGCAGTATTTCATTAGGCCAATGCTGGAATTCGTACGCCAGCCCCAGATTTCCCTATCTTTATCATCCATAAAAGAAAATGTGTGCTCTACAGCAGGAGAGATGGTGGGCCCTTTCTTCACCAGATAAATCTGGAAATAAATCCATTAGATAAAACCCTGAATACATGTAGTCAGACACAAGAAATTAGTTTCTTCAGCCTACAAATGCTATCTCTACATATAATTCCTACCACTACAAATTCTACTTGATAAAATTAGATTATATTAACAATTTAGGGAGACAACAAACATTTTATCAACACCCACCATCTGGTTTTAAAAGAGTAAAAGATTTATAAAACAGCTTCAATCCCCAGTGCTTGCTACATGAGAACAAATTATTTTCAGACAATAGCCTGAAGGGAATGTAAGGGATTTAATCAATTTTTTTTTTTCTGTCTGCCTCAGGAAAGGTAAGGAAGACTTACATTTTAATTTTTACAATTCCAGTTCCCTGACCTCCTCTTATAGCCTTTTTATCAGCTACTCTCTTGTAAGAGTGATTGCATCAGGCAAGGTTAGTTGCATGCATTTTTCTACAGTGAGGCTTAGTTTGTAAGTTTATAATTCCATAGAATTCGTTTTCATTTGTCACTTGCTGGAGCCAAATATCTTATTCAACCATAACATACAGAAATTATCTTCAAAACATCCTTATCTGTATTTGTTTATGTGAACAGGGGTGTGCACATGTGTGAAAAATTCAGGCTGTAAGCCTCCTCTTTTGCTGTTTACCTAGACAGGAAAGGCTATTCATCTTTATTTTAAAAGAAATCCACTAAAGCTAGAAAGCATTTTTATCAAGATACTGCTACCTGTTGGCAACCCTAAATGAATGGTATTTTTTAAGGAGAACAATGTTGTTGCCAGATTAATATGGTTAATTAAAATACCAGAGGATCAAATACCATCACTGTTAACACAATGACATGTTACAGGAGCAGACACACTGTCCAAACTCCTGCCTTGAATCTGGCATCAGGAAAGCAGTAGTAAGGCTATCTACTGCTTTTTTTATCATTTCCACATAAAATCTGGGTTTTTGTTCTAAAACCAGCAATGAGGATCAGAAGTGGCCTGTTACTTGAGAATTGATAAAAATAATCTTAAAAGAACATGATGACAAAAATCTAACTACCTTCTATGATGTTCCAAAGTTATTAGTCACCAAATCTAAATGCGAATTCTTGGAGCCAAATTAATAAGATGCATTCTTTATCAATTATATTTAGTTACTACATTTTGCTTTCATGCCTCTCCCTCCCTCTTTGCTACTCCTTCTTCAAAACTCATCTAGCGATATATGTCATCCCCAAAAAATAAATTAGCCTAAGTCATTTCACCTCAGAAAATTAATTTCCTTCCTTTCTGTTGCCTTACAATACCTCTGGAACTTGCGGAATTATTGAGAAAGGTTAGGTCACTTGAACTCTTGTTCTCACTTAAATAATCTCTTTCAACATGAATATAGAAAATCGAATTAATAGGAACTTCTTTGTAAATATATCTCATAGCAGAAATAAGATACTGCAGTGGTTTGCAGAAAAGGTGAAAGAGACTGACTTCTTTAAGCCACAAATCAAATTTCACAAATTGAATGGAAGTAGTTGCTTTTCCTTTCACTCCAATTCCAAAGGAAGAAGAAAGGTCACATGACAGATAAACAACCTTAATATTAGGGAGAACAAAAAAAATACATTTGGCAACAAAAACTTCCAATAAAAAATACTAGTTCTTAAGACACAATAATTTCAGTAATAGGCTCCATAGAAGTTTACATAGGTGATTCATATGGGATTTTGGACAAACAAATGAATTCTTTCACTGAACACCAACTAACTAGCAGAACTTTTGGCTTAAGAAACTCTAAGTTCAGAAATAGATGTGTGATAAAATGTCATAAGAATAACATAATACTTGTGCATCAGTTTTGACAGTTAATTTCTTTTCCACTGACAGTCACACAGGCAAATGCACAAGATATGACAAGACATTGTCACCATTGAGGCCACAACAGTGGTTTAATATGTGGAAAAGCCAAGTTCAGATCTCCTTTCCACTTTCACCTCAGATGAAAAACCTGGATTCTAAAAAAGGCAGAGCACAAATCAGATTACAAAATGCAGAACAGGACACAAGTGGTACGGCACATTTGAGAGAATAGCTGAGAATATTTTCATTGTATCCTTTACTTCCCAGGTAAAATACATATATTTCAAGAAAAAAGTTTCCTCTGTTGCCAAAGGTTCCCTCCTGTATTTATTACACATTGGCAGATACAGCTTTTCTAAATTATCATATGCCTACTACACAAGCAATTACAAAATTCCCTTTACTCTGATCCTGCTCTAGCACTTAGAATGTAAAATATTTAGTAACATCACATGCAAATTTGTACTTTTTTTCATTTTTTTTCTTGTACAACAAAGAGCAACCAGATATTTTCATGCTGACAGAATAGTTTCATACAAGCATTCCAATTAGTTTTCTGAAGTAGATGAATTGATATTTTATTTTTTAGAAATACTGCCTAGATATTATTTTAAATCTGTGGATTTCCTATAGTACTTTATATAAAGATCAATCCATTAAAATTTATTTTAGGTAAGGAAAAAAATATAGAATATTCTCTTGATACCACAATAAGATCATATCTCCTATTATTAAAAAACCAAGCCAAAAAGCCTATCTGTTTCATTTTTCAGGTAACAGTGAAACACAGATGTGTCACTGATGCTCTATAACTAACATGTGTAAAACTATCAGAAAATCTTATTTTCTGATTTTACTCAGCACTGAATTACTGCAGTTCCATTCATGCCTTTTCAACTTGCTTGAGATCTTAAAACATGCATTTTATTATGTAAGAGTATGTATGTAAATGATATACAATACATGTGATTATTATATGCATTATATAGACGTGACTGAGTAAGTAGCTTCAAAAGTCAGAAAAGTCAACAGTAAAATCCCTCAAATCTGGATGTTTGTAAGGAAACAAATAGCTGGAAACAGCCCTGTAGGAGACAGAGGAAATGGTTTTTTTGACAGCAGGTGTCTTTTCAATTGACTTCAGTGGACTTCAGGTGGCTACAGCAGCTGCCCATTAATTTCAAGGCTGGAGATTCTGAACCTACAAGATCCAATCCAACATGTTCTGATTTATGTATAATTCTGTCATCAAATGTAACTTTTAAAAAAGTTATCAAAGCAATTTAAAAGAAGAGAAGAATATGGGCAAACATGTATTCAGTGCACACACAGAAGTCAGTTCATCTCACCTATGACATTAGACAAGCACTTGAGAGGCTAGAGAAAGAAGAAAAGGAAGAGGTGCCTTCCTTTTGCAATTCTGCAATTACAATTGTAAATAAATTGTCTCCCACTAGAGAAAATAGAGAATGTACAGCAGCTAGGGGAAAAAAAAGTATCAGTGAAGGTTTCCCACTAATTTGTGTCAAGGACTGTCACAAAGAATGTAAAAAGGAAAACAATAATAGCAGGAAATAAGACTAATCACAATAACCTAAGAAAATATTTATTACACTATGGTCCATTTCACTTTGCCTTTACCTCCTCTCCTGATATACTGCTGTCAGGTAGAAGAACCACTTGAATCAATCCACTTAGTTTCTTCCAAAAAATTGCTAGTAACACACTTTGTATAATGTATTTTCCTCTCAAAGCCCTAGCTGACCAGGAAAGCAAATGGATAAGAATTACTTTTCACAGAATGACTGTGCCCTACAAATTACATTTTGGCACAGGCAACTCAATGTGCCAGCAATTTAGCACCTTCAGTCATGTCCTATGTGTAGCAGCTAAAGAACAGAGCGATAAGCTATGCTGATGACAATGGAAAACATATATATTTAGCCTTTCAGGAGGATCAGAAGATGAAACTCTCAATGGCTGAAGAAATCTTTCATTGAGGAAGAAAATAGTTTTCTCATACAAAATAATTTGTGAGTATTATCTGAAATTCAAAAGAGTCTTCATTTCTATTTACTGTTTGTTTCTCATAACTCATCTCTAGACATACTGAGTTTTACTTTATTGTAAAAATAGTTCAGCAAAGGTGCATCTCAGCATCATATTCCAGAAGAAAACTTGTCTCTAATCAGTTCTTTGGCTCTGATTTTCCTTACCCTTTGACCCTCTAGCCATGATGAAGAGCCACACACTATATTTCTGGTTTTGGT
>VYZP01008115.1:0-59686 GCA_013400635.1 Hypocryptadius cinnamomeus | reverse complement strand
AAGAGGAGGGGTCCTTGTCCCACAACAGCTACTGGGGGAAGAGCACCCGTCCTGCTCGATGCCAGCAACAAATTCCTGGCTGGCCCGTCCAGCCGTGCCTGTCTCTGTGTTTATGCAATGGCAGGAGCCGGCAGAATGAAGCACTTTTTGTTTTTCCCTTTTTTGAGAATGGGGAGTTTTAATTCCCACCAAACAATGTTCTTTTTCCAGCAAGCTTAAAATAAGCTTTTTTGGCTCGGGCGTCTCTGGAGCCGTTGTGCAAATAAGGATGTGAGCTCCGTGCTCTGGCGGGGCCAGCACTACCTGCCAGGGGGGTTTTGGGGGGACATGGGAGGCCCCCGGGCCTGACCCTCCTCCCACCGCAGCACAGGGCTGGCTCTGGCCAGGACAGCTGGCTGGAGCTTTCCTTTGATGAGTGGAAAATGTTGTTCACACAGAGATAGGGATGAGGCCGTGCTGGAGCCGCCTGTCTGGCTGGGGTGGGTGTGAGCTCAGGTGTGCACAAACCCCATGAGGAGCTGGGTTCTGGAGCAGCCTGGTGCCCGGAGAAGTGGCCATGCCCTGCAGAGTGGCACCAGCAGTGTTGCTGCCCATTGCCCAGTGCAGATGGAGGGGACTGCAGCCCCCACCCCAGCAGCTCCCACCCCTACAGGGACATTTCTGCCTGTGGGAAACTGCACAAAGCTGTTTTCTGCCAGCGTGGAGCTGCGGCCTGACTTGCCCCCATTCCCTTACCTGCAGTCCCCGTGGTGTGCTCTGCCACATGATCCCTGCCCAGCACATCCCTGCTGCCAAGGAGCGTGGCACGACACAGGAGCCCTGCATCTCTTGGGCTGGGGTGGGTTCCATATAAAAATGGGCAAATAAACACCTGGGTTTACTCAGGGCAGGTGGAGCTTGTCTTCACAGCCTCTCCTGCCCCATTGGGATCCCCATTCCCCATCTCCAGGCCTCGCTCTCCACCCAAATTTCCCATGGCAGTGTGGCAAAGTGCTGACAGCAGCAGAGATGAGCACGTACCAAACCTGAGAGCACCTCTCCTCTCCCCTCCGGGTAACCCCCGCCCAGGAGAGCCCTGGGGGGGTTCCAGCACTCCAACCCCAGCACACCCTGCTCCCTCAGGGATGGCACTGCAGCCAGGATGGGCACACGGAGCCCCCCAGCCCTCCCATCCCAGGCTGGAGGCAGAGCTGGCCGTGACCCAGCCTCCCCCTCCCAGCCCCTTCCCTGGGTTGAGGCCGGTGGGGAAAAGCCTCCCCCAGCTTATCAAATTTGGCCATGTCTGAAAAGGCCTGGTTTCCTTTTCACCAAAAAAGATCAAAACTGGGTAATTGGCTGCCGGCACAGATGCCTCTGCGCCTCTCTCATGTGTAAACAGCATTGCCGAGCGCTGACACAACGCAGCGGCCGCGGCACACGCAGGCGCCCGGGGCTGCCACCGGCCTTGCCGGGGGTGCCAGAACACGGGTGAAGTCGCTGGGTGCAGGCAGGGCTTGGCTCTGCACCCCAAAAAATGCTGGTGGCCAAAGGCCGGGTGCTGCCGTACACCTGAAGCACGGGCAGGTGGTTGCAGGGCTCCCCTGGCAGGTCCTGAGGTGACAAACGGGACACTGTGCTCAGATCTCAGCCAAGGGGACAGCAAAGCCCCTGGAGCGCTGTGCTGGGGCTGTCCTTGGGGATGTTAACGTGGGCTGGGGCTGGGGAGAGGCCAGGCTGTTCCCTGCTGCATCCCAGGGCTGGCAGGAGGAGGGGGACAGCGTGAGTTGGGGGTGCAGAGACCTTTACCCTATTTATGGCGTTTCCTAGAGGCACAGTTCATCGAATGGGAAAAGGAGGTGGAAATTTCCCTCTGCCCTACAAAGCTCAAGGGCCTTCAGATCCCTGGGGATGCACAGCGAGGCGGGAGCAGGAGGGAAACATCCCGAGGAGCAGGGCAGAGCCTGCTGCCCGGGAGCGTGGGGAACAGCGGCGGCATCCGCCTGCGGNTGGACGGAGGGATGGAGGGTGGGATGGAGGGGCGGAGGGATGCACGAAGGGATGGAGGGCGGGATGGAGGGGCGGAGGGATGCACGGAGGGATGGACGGAGGGATGGAGAGGAGGAGGGATGCAGACGGGAAGGACTGGGAGCGGTTGGGTGGCGGACAGCACCATCGCGTGGCTCTTGACCGCACGGACAGCGACAGAGCAGGGGTGCAATGCCAGCCCTTGTCCCCTGGACGGGGAATTACAGTCAGCACCCCCGTGCCTCAGTTTCCCCCACCGCAGCACCCTGCACCGCGGTGCCTGGCCCCGGAAAGCCAGGGCATCACCCACCACACCCAGCCCTCCGCAGACCCACGGCCAGCTGCGGGCACAGCTGCTGTGTCCCCACGGCAGGAGCTGGAGCTCAGCAGAAGGGGAAGGGTTTGGGGACAGACAGACCAGGGGTGCAGGGAGTGAGGGGTGCCATCATCTCACGGCTGGGCAGAAGGGTCTGGGGGCTCCTGGGAACAGCAGAGCTGCTGCTGGGGGTGGCTCACAGATGACAGCGGGCCCTCAGCCCCAGGTTACCTGCTCACCTTGCTGCCAGCACGGGACACAGCCACCCCTGCTCCTGCTCTGAGCCCCTGCTCCGCCAGCCCAGCAGCCGTGTCCCTCCGGCCCTGTCAGGGCTGTGACCATGCTGGTGACACCAAGAGAGCCCAAACGCCCTCCCCAGAGCATGTTATTGCCAGGAGAGCCCCTCAGGGCTGCCTGGTCCAGAGGGGACCCGCCACTGACCACAGTCGCCACCGCCAGCAGAGCCAGCGCCTGGGGCGGTGACGGGTGGCCGAGTCCCAGACCACGCTGGCCACCTGCCCTGGCTGCTCCGAGGCTCCCTGGCACCTTGGGGACCGGACACACCTCTGGCAGGGCACAGCTGGGGGCTGGGGCTTTCCCTTATTAGCTGCCCAGCTTGCAGGGACCGGCCACAGTGCAGGACAGCGGCCGGCACCCCTCCGCGGCCATGGAGCGGGCTCCAAACCTGGTATGTGCCTCCCCGGCAGCTCAGGGCTTGCTCCTCGTTTTCCTTCTCTAACAGAATTATTTGCATGCTTGTTTACCTGGGGTTGTTTGCTTTGGAGGTGCCCGCTGTGGCCTGCCAGGGCCACAGCCCCCATGCCCAGCAGGGTGAGGATGCAGCAGCCTGGGAGAGCAGAGCCACGCCAGCCCGGCCGGACAGTCCGGCACCGGCACCGGCCGGGAGAACAGCCCTGGCCGAGCCTCCCTGCCCCGGGGCACTGCACACCCACGGGCAGGGTGTGGGGCTGCCTGGGCCACTGCAGGGACACGAATAGCAGCGAGCAGGACTACAGAAAGCAACTTTGTTCCCTGCTGGGCAGCCTGCCGGGTGGCAGCACACGGCTGCTCGGCCCGGCGAGGCCGGAGGGAGAAGGGAAGGAAAAAAGCATCTTTTCTCTCTCACCATCCTCAGAGCACAGAGGGAGGGAGAGGAGGGCTTGGATAAAGATCTCATTCTTGACTGTCTCATCTCTGTAAGGATCCTTTTAAACCAGAGGCTGCCCAGGTACAGCCTGAGCTGGTCACTCCCAGCACGCAGCTGCTTCAGGGTGGGCAGGGAGGGGACAGGGCACAGCTCGGGCAGGACAGGCAGGGGCACTTTGGACAACACCAATTGCCAGCTGTGAGCAGGGTGAGGGGCAGCCGCACACATCAGCTCATCATGACCATGTGCCCACCATCCCTGCCAACTGCCCTCAGGTGTTTCTCACCTGCAGGCCAGCACTGCCTTTGGGCATTGAATATGCCACCTCAAAGTCAATGTGGTCCTGCCATCACCTGGTGACCCTTGGGAGGAGGGAGAGCTCCCCTTCCATGCCAGTCCTGCAGCCCAAGCAGCCACTCACCATCCTCCTTCTTCCTCAGCTGCTCCTCTGCATCTTCACCTTCGCCATGGTCCTGGTTCCTGAAGCCAAGGACCAGAGCAAGGCAGCCAAGGGCAGGAGAAGGGGCCTGGCACGGGCACCAACAGCCCCTCCTGCCCTGGCCTGGGCCCCGGGTGACCCCTACAGCAGCATGGCAGAGCACGAGCACAGCATCCAGGACATGGTGCGCCAGCTGAGGAACGGCTCCGAGCCGGGGGACACCAAGTGCCAGGTGAACCTGAGGCTCTGGAGGTCCAACCGGAGGAGCCTGTCCCCCTGGGCCTACAGGTGAGCTTGGGGCAGGGACCTTGGGGACAGGCAAGGTGGCTCTGTGCCAGCACAGGGGCTGTGCTGGCTGCTGGAGGCTGTGGCAGGATGTGAAGCAGAACTCACTTCACCCCGGCCACCCACTGCCCCTGTCCTGTTTCCTCTCCTCCAGGATAAACCACGACGCCACACGGATCCCAGCAGACATCCCCGAGGCACGGTGCCTCTGCACTGGCTGCATCAACCCCTTCACCATGCAGGAGGACCGCAGCATGGCCAGCGTGCCCATCTTCAGCCGCCTGCCCGTGCGCCGCCTGCTCTGCCCACGCCTGGCCCAGCCCTCGGGCAAGAAGTGCCACAAGAAGTACCAGATGGTGATGGAGACCATCGCTGTGGGCTGCACCTGCATCTTCTGAGGCTGCAAAGCTACGCCCTGCAGCTCCCCCAGCTGCACCTAACCAGCTTGCTCTTGCTTCCCCAGCTTGCCCAGCCCTTTGGGAGAGGCCACCTGGCTGGGCATCAGGGTGAGGGGAGGTCCCTGTGCTCCTCAAAATTCCCCTGCAGACTCCGTCAGCCTCAGCCCCAGCAGCTGCTTTGGCAGTGCAGAGGCAGCCCCTGGGAGTCACCCAGTCCCAGACACCAACTGCCCCCAGCCTCCAGGGAGGAGCTCAGCTGTGGGCTGGGGGAGAGAGGGAGCCAGCTGCCCATGGTCCTATGGCTGGGCAGGATCAGGATCAGGATCAGGATCAGGCCTCCTCCCTTCCCAAAGTCCCCACTTCCCTTTGTTTGCTCCATCCTGGCAACACCCAGCCCTCCTTTCCTTCCCAGTCCTCCCCAGTCCTTCCCAGCCATCCCACAGGTTCCTCTGTGCCAGGCTGGGCAGCCCAAGGAGCGGGGCAAGCTGCTGGTGGTTTGGGCAGCTTCTGAGGTCTCAATAAAGCGCATTGCTGGCCCTGGTCTGAGCTGCCCCTGCCTTGGCCTCTCACGCTGCCCCTCTGTCCTGCCCAGCTTCTCCCACTGAGGCTCTTCTGCCCCCCAAACACAAGCCTGGACACCCCCAGAAGCACAGAGCACCTGGAAGGAGCTGTGAGAGCCCTCCCTGCATCCCTGGGGCACAGGAGCAGGGTTGGGCTCCAGGTGTGAGAGAGGCTGTGGGATCTCCAGCCCTACCTGTGAGGCTCCCAAGGGCAAAGCCAGGAAGGCAGAAGAGACTGGTGGGAGCTGGGAAGCTCAGGGGGACCCATCTGCTGCCAATGCCAGCCAGCCTCACCCCTGAAAGCCCCCCAATATCCCTCCCAAACACTGTGGTGCTTTTTCAGGAGAAGGCACAGGCTCCTTTCCAGCAGAGCCAGGGGTGAGGGAACAGGGAAACTGAGGCACACGGCACAGACACAGCAACACTGGGCAGGAACTGTATTCCTGAAGGCCTTCAAGTCACCGGGACACAGCCTGTCCCTTGTCCCCCAGCCCCCCCCGGCCTCCCCAAGGCAATAAATACTCCCCAGACTACCACACACCAAAGCTCCCGGCCCACCACCCCTCACGGGCGTCACAGCTCCGTCTTCACCTTGTGCATCAAGTCCTTCTGGTCGATCTTCTCCAGCTCCTGATGCCAGCGGTTGTAGGCCAGCAGGGCCACGTTTTTGGCCGCCACCGCTGTCATCTCCATGGAGCTGGCCACCCACTCCACGCCGCTGAGGTAGAAGAGGTTCTCGTGGAGCACGATGGGCGGCAGCGCCTTGGCGGCGTCGTAGCGCGGGTACGTCTGCCACTCCGCCACCTGCACCGAGTAGTAGGACCTGAAGAGGGTCTTCAGCTGGGGCTTGTCCAGCGGCTGCTGGGACAGGACGCGCCACACCGCCGCCTCCTGGGGCTGCTTGCGCCGGAACGCCGCCGAGATGTTGACGGGGCAGATGTTGTCCATGGCGTGGAAGAAGAGGTCGGGGGTGTCGGTGGTGAGGATGCTGGTGAAAGGGAACAGCTTGGGGTCCGGGAAGCCGAAGTAGGAGGAGTTGAGGTAGCCGTGCACCACCGAGGTGACGGAGGGCTGGAAGGCTCCGGGGAAGTCGGCGATGGGGGGGTGGAAGTTGTCGAAGGTGAAGTTGCTCCTGCTGGGATGCAGCGGAGTTGTCACCACCACCAGGTCGTAGAAAGCCGAGCCCTGGCCTTCGGTGCTCTCGTAGTGGACCTGGTACAGGGCTCTCCCCTCTGAAGAGAGACAAGGGACAGTCAGGAGCAGCCCTGAGCCCCAGGTGGTGCTGCCCTGACCCTCTTTTTTCCAACCTGACCTCCATCCCCTGGTTTGCAGCACACACCAGTGCTTGGACCCAGCACCTGATGGTTACAGATGAGTTTCTGATGCCTTAGGGTGGCAGAAAGGCTTCATTAAGACACAAAATGTTTCCAGAGAGACCCAGCCCAGTGGGGGCAAAGAGGACTGGGGAAACACAGCCCACATCCCAGTCAGATATTCTTCTGCTGTGGTGGAAGAGGGAGCGAGCCTGCAACAAGGATGGTGCCACAGGAGAACCTGATGGACCTCAGGAGGGAGGGAGGGCAACCTCAGGGCTGAGGTTGGTGCTGCAGGGTCCCCACTGGATCAGGCAAAGGGAGAAGGACAGACCCTCAGGCCCTCTCCCAAATGCCTCACCAGGACCAGGATGCCCTCCAGCCACAGCATTCCCATGCTGCCACCACCAACCTCCCACCCTGGTGCACCCAGAGCCACACCCGTGCCCAGGCTCACCTGAGCTGTGCAGGGAGATGCCCGTCACCCTGGCAGAGATGACATTGGCTTTGGTCAGCTTCAGCAGACCTGAACACACCAGCTTATTCCCTCCTTCCACCGCCCAGGTGCTGCCCTGGGCTCCCGCCAGCGACATGGCCCCTGCAGAGAGGAAGACAAGGGTGGCTCCACAGCCTGGCCGCAGAGGGGACACTGAGGAGTGTCACACAGCAAGAGGAGGTGGCTTCACCTGCAAAGGCGGGCACCAGCACGGACTGGCCGTAGCTGGAGCGCAGGACGGCGGCAATGACGTCGTCCACAAAGCGCTGGGTGACACCGACCTCCAGCAGGGACTCGGCCACCGAGCGCTGGGTCATGTTCACGAAGGCCTCCCCCCCCAGCGAGCGCAGCAGCTCCTCCAGGCTGGAGAAGGCGTAGCCGTGTGCCTGGTACTTGTAGATCCTAGAGGAGACAGGAGCAGGGGGCACCTGGTGATGCCCTGGTGCCAGGGAAACCCCCCCAAACCCCACGGGCTCTCCTACCTCATGAACTTCTCCATCACCTCCTCCACCCACATCTGCAGGCGCAGGAAGCTGATGCCATAGTGCCACCAGAGGCGGAAGAGGTTGAGCAGGTACCAGTCGGTCTCCTCCAGGACGAAGTGCTCCCCGCTGAAGATGGCGCTTTTCCCGGCCACCTCGCGCCGGTGCTTGAGGCCTGCGGGAGCACAGGGACCACGTGTCTGCCCCTCCCTGGGGCCGGCTGGCTCCTGGGAAAGGCCAGCACTGGACACGTCCCAGCAGGGATATGGGCAAAGATGCTCTTGGAGGAGCATCAGGAATGAGAGACCCCAAGGCACGAGTTCCCAGACACATCATGTTGAGGCATCTCATGGAACTGCTGCTGCCGACTGGGACAGACTGGTAGGAGTTCATGAACAACCACCCAACACTAATTCCAGTAGGACCCCCTGACGGTGACCACCCTATCCCCTTCTCTCTCCAGGGCACAACAGGAGAGACAGCAAGGGGATCACCACATCTTGGGTGCCAAGGGGGACTGGCAGAAACCCTCCCCACTACCCCAAGCACAGAGCCCGGGGATATCCCCGCCCCCCAGCCCAGCGAGGGAGGCCATGCAAGCNCGCCCCCCGCGCCCGCCCCGCCCCGAGCCCGGCACGGGAGGGGGAGGCGGCACCGGCCCCGGGCACCGCGGGGCGGAGAGTGGCGCTGAGGGGACACGGGGGACGCTGGCATCCTGCTCACAGCCCCTGCCAGCATCCCCTGCCCTCCGCTCCTCACACGCGTCCCACGGCGAGGGCCCAGCCCGGGCTGCCCCGGCAGCCGCGCTGCTGCCGGAGCACGTTTTCCGTGAGCTCCATGTGCACCGGGTGATGCTCACGGAGCTCGGCGGAGCGGAGCAGGCTGGGTCCTGCCTGCCTCATGCAGCAGCAAAGGCGTTTCCAGCTTTCGCTCGGACTTGCTGCCCTGGGCAAAACGAGGTGCCCGACAGCGAGCGGTCTGTGCCAAGGGCATCCCACGGGAGCCCGCTGCTACTCGGATTACAAAGGATAGCAAAGGCTGAGCAAAAACTCTCGAACAGGTTGGACGTGTAATTACAGACCCAGAGCCTGCTCCACCCCAAGGCTGGCTCCATACCAAGGGACAGAATTTTGTTTGAGAATCCATCACTTTGTCTCCAGGAAACACAACACAAGCACAGGCCCCTTCTTTTCCCCGGCCAGGAGCCACTTCAGACTTTCTGCATGGGGAGCACGTACAACCCTGAACCTCAAGGGTGAATATTTGGTAGGCACAGACAAAAATTACCCTTGCTCAGCTCCCCCTCACAATGGGCAGGATCCCATCGGGATGGGGAGAAGACGACGATCCCAAGCAGCTCAAAACACAGCACACAAATATCTTTCCAGCACATCTCGGGTTTTAACAAGCTCTTACTTAACCAGCCTGATTTCCCCAGGGCTGTGGGCGACAAGAAATCTGCTGTGCACACAGCAGGGCTCCCAGGCAGGTCAGCACTGCTCCCGGTCCCCACCCTGCTCGCAGGAGTTCTGGATATTTTATCATGACATAAGCAAAATGCTCTGCCCCAAGCTCTGAGGCTTTTCTGCACATGATGGTTTGAGAACTCCCAACTCTCACTGCTGCTGCAGAGAAAAACCGGCAGAGCCAGAAATTGCCTAATGGCAGCAGCAGGATTTCCTGGGCTGGGGTGCATTTTAGCAGGAGGAAAAGCCCCTGTAATGGGCCATCACCCCTGCAGCACCTGGCTTTGCTGGCAGATCTTTAGCACGGAAATATTGATCTCACCCCATAAAGGCTATTTGTAGATGGTCTTCTGCAAATGCTTTTTATTGCAGGGATAAGTGCCCGGGGGCATCCAGAGCTCTGGGAGAACAAGGCCCACCCACACAGCACCAAGTGTCACGGCAAAAGCAGGAATGGAGGCTCAGCTATTTTTGCAGAGAATGAAATCTGTTACAAACACACCCTCACAGAGAAAGCCTCGTCTTTTCTCCCTCAAATCCCTGAAATCACAGCCTGCCTGTGGGTACCACGGTGTGAAGGCACCCTGTAAATTAACCCATCCTTAACTGCAGTGCCGCTGGATTGCTGCAGCACAGCACACACAGGGGCAAACAGGCAGCAGAGCCAAGCAAAGATAAACCCAGGGATNTTCCAAAAAAAAAATTTAAATATTTTTTTTTTTTTTTTTTTAATTAAGGTACTGCTAGGAGCTATTGAGTGATCACAGCTCTTCCAACAGAAGCTCTGCTGCTGAAGCACTGGGAAGTTCAGGTTCACAAAGCAACATCCATTTCATTCTGCACTGCTCCTGGTCAGAGTTCAGATCTTGCCGTGCTCATGACAGTGCCACTGGAGACTTGTCCAGGTGTGGAAATGACTAAAAGGTACATGACACTTCCTCTCCTCTGGTATTCCTGCCCTGTTCATGTATTCCTGTGTTTTATCGAACAGCCACTGGATAAAGTGACTGCAGAGGAGCAGCTCGTGGGTCAGTGCCCTCCCTGCAGGAGTTACAGAAACAGGGCAGAAAAAGCAGCAAGAACCAAGGAGAAATTCAGCCCACCCTTCCACAATCTCATCCAGGACAAAACAACATCATTAAGTGTGCTTGAAAGGCAAGAGAATCAAATTTTACCTGGGAAATCTGGATTCTGTGAGGGAATCCAGGTTTGGTTATTTCATTTTCACTTCACCTTTCAAAGGAAGCAGAAACTGGGACAAACAACAGCTACAGGATTTATCTCTTTGGTAACATCTGTGAAAGTCTGTCAGCATTGCCTCCATTTCACAGGAATCATAAAACCTGACAGGATCCTGTAGTTTTGTAGGTTTCCCTGGGAGAAGAACTTGCCCTAAATTAAAGAGGGCCTCTGTGAGGGTGGGAAAGCCTGCACAGGAGCTGGATCTCTCCAAGTCCTGCTGCAGCCACACTGCAGTGCCTCAGTGAGAGCAGAGCCCAGACAGACAAACTGACAAATCCTCTCTCAGTACAGATAGAAGGTCCGGAGTGCATTTTAGGGTATTTCCTTAAGGCAGAAGTGGGTGAACACTGGCTGAGGAGACAGGCAGAGTTGGCAAACCCAAGCTGGACTGAGTGGCTGTAACACTTTTTTACAGTCCAGTGGCTCCATGGGTGAGTTTAAAGAGGATTTGGATCCTCACTCCTGGTCACACCCAGCTGCAGCCCCTCTGTGACAGAAAACTGTCTGTAGTGCAAAATGCCTGTGTTTCTGTTTGGCTCCTTACAACTAAAGTTTCACTTTCAAAGTTGGTTTCCAGCTCTCCCCTCACATTGCAAGACTCAGCTGATACAGCAGGGGCTGAAGAGGCAGCAGAGACCCCACTGTTCCCTCCAGCTGAGGACATGGGTTCCTCACTTTTGAGAAGAGCAGCCAGACTTGTAGTGTCACATTTCATATTTTACCTGTTCTTCTCTGGAGAAACAGCGTACCTTGGTGACCTGCTCAGCACAACAATGGACAGGAAGTCCTGTTTATCTCTGAAACTTCCCAAAACATAATAATACAAGACACTGAACAAGAGGTTTGCCCATGAGCTAAAGCTGCCAGAAATGCTGTTTCAGGGCTGAAATCTCCAGTACCTCCCTCAGAACCTACTGCAGAGGCAGAAACCCACACTCCAAAAAGGATCCACTACAGACTCACACCACAGCTGCCACTAAAAAAGGTTGCATGGAGCAGGTTAGAAATGTGCAGATTCCTTAAATTTCTGGGATGCCAACCCACTAACTGCACACAGTCTCCCCAGGTGAAAGACTGGCAGTATTAAAGGCTGTGACAATCTTGAAGTCCACCACAAAAGGGTTTTTCAGCTGAAGCCTCCAAATGAATGGGAGAAGAATAAATTTTCTTCCAAACCAGGGATGGCGTCCATTCTAAGTAAAGCACTTTTGGAAGTGCATTTGTCAGGTTATGGAACCAATTCCAGAAAGTAAAAAGGAAGGAATGAACAAATCAGTAAGAAACAAGCTGAAAACCAACCATTCCTGGTTTTGTGGCTTAACTGTTCTGTCATTTGACTGCTTGCTGCTCTGCAAAGGGTTAAATTCTGATCCTCCTCAGTGACTGCATCCTTTCAGCTGAGATAAATGAACTCCCAGGCAATAGGGCCAGTGGGAAATACATATGTGCTGTGACAACAACATGCCTCCAACCAGGAGGACAGCTCGAGGTCAGCTTTCACTTCCTCAGCCTTCTGCTTCTCTTGCTTTCTTGTCACTGCTGCTAAAATTGGTTCAAGGGCACTTGAGACTTTGGAGCAGAGAAGATTTTTCTCCTTGCATCAAAACCCAAAAGGTTTCATATTTGCAAGGATCATTGAAAGCAGAATCAGAATGTGGACTGGAAGTTGGTGTAATCTGAGGATCTCTACCGGAGAGCCGAGAAAATAGAACAGTCCAGATTTCCTGCTTAAGGGCACAGCTCCATTTTGCCAGCAGCTGCAACAAAGAGCACATAGTTTATCATGCTTGAAAGCTGCACAAATACCCACCAGGGAAGAGAAATTACTCTCCTCTAAAACATACATTTGGGTTGGAGATTAAGAGATGTGAGGACAGTTTTCTGGCTCCACCACAAATCACTGCTCCCTGTTTTACCTTTGGGAACAAAGAGTCAAGCTGGAATTTTACCTGGAGAAGGAATATTAACATTAGTCTGACCTAACAACTGAATTCTTTTTAAACCCTCATCTCTATTCAACTCTAGTACAACAGAGATTCCATGAATTCCAGATTATTTTCCTGAAGCAATGTAAGAAAAAGCTGCCCCTAAATGTTATTTCAAGTGATCATCTTCACCCCATCCGAGGGGTCTGGGGACAAAGGAAGACATCAAATCCAGGTGATAATAATACTCATCCCTCTGGACTTTTCCCAGTGCTTTGCACATGAAAAGCCTCACCACATCCCTGTGAGGTAGGTCAGTATTATTACAGTCCCTTAATACAGCTGAGGAAAATGAGGCAGAGAAGTTCCTTTCCTGGAGGCCGCTGCAGGAGTCTCCCTCAGAGATGGAAGAGGGAGACAGGAAGAGAATTTCCCTTTCTCTCCACATCTCCTCTCTTCCCCATACAAACCACGGAGAAATAAGCAGAGAAGGAGGCTACAGTACCCCAGATTTCTGACAAACAGCAGGACTCCAGGGCTCCAAGGAGGATCCTTAAATACACGAGTACCTCAGAACGAACGGCGCCGCCGTGGCGCGCATGACCCCGAAGCCATCCCACGACACAAACCCAGCTCAATAAATAAGTAAATACATGCAGCTGTGACTGTCCCCAGCCCAGCAAGGTCCCAGGTGGAGCAGCTGAAGCCACGTCACTCCTGTGCCTCCACGGCCACGCCGACCAGCGCGTGCCTGATGGTGCGGCCGTGCAGTTTGTAGCCGTCCTGCGTGACCAGCGCCACGGTGCCCGGCTGCATGCCCTCGGCTGGCACGTGGCAGATGATCTCGTGGTCGTAGGGGTCGTACCTGCCACCGACAGGGTTCATCTTCCGCAGGCCGTGCTTGGCAAACACGCTCTGCAGCTTGGCCTCGATGAGGGAGAGGCCCTCGTAGATCTTCTTCAGGGTGGGGTTGGGATCGCTGGGCTCCTCCGCGTGGCCCGCGGCGCTCTCGGCTGTCTTCTCCAGGATGTCTGCCACCTCCACCAGGTCCCTGCAGAAACTCTGGATGCCTGCAGGAAGGAAATGAAGGACAGCTTACAGAACATCCAGAGCTCCAGTACCAAGGACAGACAAAGTCACAGTGGTTTGAAGGCACCTTTAAAGCTGCTCATTGATTTGAAGTTAATTTAGCAAGACCAGGAGGTGTCTTCTGATTGCTGGAACCAAAGCTTCAGTATTAAAAGTAATCTAAAGATTCCCCAAACCAAAGTATATGCAGGAAATGCACATCCATAC
The DNA here is from genome assembly GCA_013400635.1 of Hypocryptadius cinnamomeus. Lineage (NCBI taxonomy): Eukaryota > Metazoa > Chordata > Aves > Passeriformes > Zosteropidae > Hypocryptadius > Hypocryptadius cinnamomeus. The sequence continues at coordinate 46,317 of VYZP01008115.1, read as the reverse complement.
CATGACTATATATATATATATATACTTGGTATTCCTGACAAAGCAGAGCATTAATGTCTCACTCCAAAAGGTTTTTGCAACTCGGATTTGTCATTTAGGACTCTGCTCCACACCCCCTGCTCCAGTCCCACTGACACAATTTTGTCACACAAATGCCCATTCCACAGGGAACAAACACAATGGGGGGAAGCAAAAACAATGCATGGCTATTCAGAAGTACAAAATCCCCAATTTATTCATAGCTTAAAACCATTGTGGAAGGCCTGGACCAAAATGGTCCTTGGGCTGGTCATGAAAAGCCAGGCAGGTTTTGTCATTCAAAAATAATGACAAAAGGGTTAGACTGGCTGCATTTCCAGCAGTGGTTTCTTGCACAGTGCAGAAATTCCAGGAAAAGCTGCCTCCCTCAGTTACATAAATGTCATAACTCCCTGACTGGAATGACACATTAGGGAAACAGAGAAAATGAGGCAATAGTCAGGTGCTGTCTGCAGCTGTACATGTGAACAAAGGGAGAGGAAGGAGATGCAGCAAAGCAGCAGACAGAAGCCCAGCAATTACCACTCATTTCATGGAATCAGAGTCATTCAGGCTGCTGAAGACCTTTAAGATCATCAAGTCAGCACTGCCAAGGCCACCACGAAACCACGTCACAGTCTTTCCAACAGCTCCAGGGATGGTGTCCCCACCTCTTCCCTGGGCAGCCTGTGCCAGTGCTTGGCAACACTCCCAGTGAAGAAATTTCTCCTAAAACCTAACCTAAACCTCCCCTGGCACAACTTGAGGCTGTTTCCTCTTGTCTTAACTCTCATCAATTGGGAAAAGAGACTAACCCCATCTTGCTATGATCTCCTTTCAGATTTTCCTCTTATCTACAGATCTCCAAGTCTCACTCTGTGAGCAACTTCTAATAAAGAACTTATTTTTTCTTCATGCTACATCTCAAATCCCAAAAGCTCAAAAAACCCTCTCAAAATCAATCATCCTGCTGTTGATTATCACCAAACTCAGCAGCCATTTTATAGCACCATGGGTGGAAGGTAAGAAAATACAGCAGCTCTAATTTCAAGGCTGCTAGAATTAGCTAACAATAAACCTCTTGAGATCCATGCATTATAGAGAAAAACAGTTTTTCATTCTCAGAGATGGTTCTGGCACAGTGCAATGCCTGAACAGCACTTTCTTCCCCCTCCACCTGCTTCTGCTGCCAAAGCTACAAATCCAGCTCGTTTCACTGATGCTAAAATACTTCTTTTAGAGGTTTTAAACATCTAATCTAGAGATTGACAACTACTGCCCCAAGCTGCATCTACCTCCAATGAACTGAAGCAAAGGAGGCTGTTAATATAGTAAAGGAGATCACAAGCTGATGACACAGCTGAGTATAAAATACACCCTGCCAGAGCCAATCCTCAGCACACAGCAGAGCCTGCATTTTCAACCAAGTCAGCAGAACTAAACTCAGCTGCACTGGGACTATTAAAAAAAAAATAGTCACAATTCTGTGATTCTGTGGGTAAACCTGATAGGACAGGACACAGCTGGACACAAGAGAAAAAAACAGTGATTAAGCCCAGATATCAAGAGTCCAGGCCAAACATCACAGCAGGCTTTGAAATAAACGAGGGAGGGCAGGACAGGGGGACAGAAAAGCTGCTGATCAGCATTTTCTGCTCAGGCAGGCAGGCCAGTGCAGTAAACACAGCTCTTCAGCTTACCAAAGAGTTTGGCATCTTCCACAAACTTCTGTGTTCTCCTGCGGACGTTCTCGGAATCTGCCAAAGCTCTCCGGTATCGCTCCTGTAACCAGAGGGGACACATCAAACCTGCAGGTAAAACCCCCTCCTGACACTGCCAACCCCTCAGAAATGCTTTAAAAAGAGAAGCTTCCCTGGGCTCCTGCATTTTCATACAAAGACAAGTCCTTCCACTGATTAACCAAAAACTGCAACTCTTTCACAAGACCCAAGGAAGGCCAAAAATATTCTGGGCACTGAGTGGCAGAATTCAGCTGAACAGCCACTGCCAGGCTGCTGCTGAGATCCTCCTCTCTCCAGCAGGCAGCTCTGTGACAGCTGATTTCTCACTCAGTGCAGGATTCTCAGGGTGATTATCTCCAGAACAGCCCAGTGCTGTGGTATTTAATCCTCCCTCAGTCACGTGTGTTCTTCAATATAGAACCTGATTTCCATCACACACAGACACTTAAAAGGGCTTCCTTTCTTGGATAATCTGGATCCAGTGTGACATAAAGCTGTTAAGGAGTGTCCAAAGGAGGGACATGAGGGTGGGGAAGGGTCTGGAGGGGCCACGGAGGAGCAGCTGAGGGCACTGGGATTGTACAGCTGGAGGAGGCTGAGGGGAGACTCCTTGGGCTCTGCAGCTCCTCCCGAGGGGCAGCTCTGATCTCTGGGACAGGGACAGGACCCACGGAAGGGCTGGAGCTGTGCCAGGAAGAGTCAGGTTGGATATCAGGAACAGGTTCTTCCCCAGAGGGTGCTGGGCACTGCTCAGGCTCCTCAGGGAGTGGGCACAGCCCTGAGGCTGCCAGAGCTCCAGGAGGGCTTGGACAGCGCTCCAGGGATGCCCAGGGTGGGATTTTGGGGGGTCTGGGCAGGGCCAGGAGCTGGGCTGGATGATCCTGTGGGAACTCAGGATATTCCATGATTCTATGCCAACATGTGACACTAATCAGCATGAAGCTGCTGCCACAAGGCTGTGAAAGAAGTGACCAGCTCCAACACACAGCTTTTCCTGCCAGGAACACACCATCGGTGCCCTGCTGCTGGCACTGCTGACAGATGGTGTTTTGGGGAAGGCAGGGTGGAATTTCACCCTCTCACACTCAGGGCACAGCTGCTCTGGAGCTCTGTGTGTGTGTGTCACAGCATTTAAGGAAAAATCCAGGGCTGAAAACCAGACCAAGCCAAGGGGACTGAAGCAAAGGCATCCAGCACACTCACAGTTAAATCTCGGACTTGCTCTTCCAATTTGATGGCCTTGTGCTCCAAGGCACAGTCAGAGAGGGGGTGCTTGGGCTCCTCACTGGGGTCCTCTGGGCCACACTCGTCTCCTGTACTTCTCTGCTGAGCTGCAGTGCTGAAAGCACAGGGGCACCCTCTGAAATACAAACTAGGGACAAAGAAACAAAGTTGAGTAACTTCAGGGTCAATGAGAATTCAAGATTGGTGTCAGTATTAAAAGCAGGCTCTCTTACAAAAGGTACACAGGATTCTACACACAATTTTAGTTCTTTTCAGAAAACACAATCAGCAAAGAAACACAAAGAGGTGTTTTTAAATTCTTTTATTTTAGACTAGCATGGCACTCCACTTTACTTTACTCCACTTCTTTGGCATACCTTGGAAAGAGTCAAATTTTCACAGAAATACGGAATAAATGAGGTTGGAAAACACCTTCAAGACCATCAAGTCCAACCTGTACCCAATCCCCACCTTGTCACCAGCTCAGAGCCCTGAGTGCCACATCCAGTCATTCCTTGGACACTTCCACCACCTCCCTGGTCTTTTCCAACATAAACAATTCTGTGATTTCCTGACTGTGTTTCACTCTCCCTCCTACTACATTTGCTTTTACAAACCAACCTAGACAGGGCTCATTCCTGCCAGCATGAGCCTCAGCTCCACCTCCCTGTCACACCTCACACCAGGAAGAATCTGCAGAACAAACCACAACTTACTTCCAAACCAGCTCCATCCAGGGAACATTTCAGTACACACCTAACAAGGAAGGGTGTATTCTCCTTTTTTGGGAATACGTGGGCTCTTCCTCTGAGCAAAGCTTTCAACACCCCCATCGTGCAATGTTTTATATCCCCTCTATGCAATATTTTCCATACATTAAGTGCACATCTACCCCGTGAAAGGCAGCAGAACCCAGAAATCCCTGTGCTGGCACCAACTCCACTCCCTGTGCTTTTACAGAACAATTCCACTCTGCACAGAGATGCTAACTTAGACCCTAGAATAGATTCAGCTGAGTTCACATTACCAGGCCTGCACCATGAAGCATTCTTCCTCTTTAGCAAGGCTGCATTGCTCAGGTTCAATGTCACACAAGTGCACAGAGTTTGTTCTGGGGTCTATTATGAAGCCTCACTGCTGTTCAGCTGTTTTGCCCCCTTTTTTCCAGTACTGGAGCTGAGCAGAATTCAATCTCAAGGAGTTTAACCAGCTGAAAAATAACCCTATAAAACAAGAGGACTTTTCTCTAAGTGTCCCTGAATAGGTCTGCTGGCAGATCAGACCAGTGCAAGTGCCAGTACCAAAAAGAAGCCAAATATGTGAGATGTGGGGCAGGGAGGAGGTGTCCCTGAGGGTTTAGACTGGCTCAACCCTCAAAGCCCAGCTCAAGAGATCTGTATCTGCCCAAAGACCACCAGGCATCTCCTCCCACCCGTGTTTAACAGCCCAGATGTTTCCTCATTTAAATCCTTAATAGCAGGGTGCTAAATGTCCCACAGCACTAATGACAAACTTCCTCTCCCCACCTGAGGATATTTGCATGTGCAGTTTTTATTAAATGGGTACTTAAAACATCATCTGTATGTCGAACCACTCCTTTTCAACAAATTATGTGCCAAATACAAACCTCAAAGTGCTTTCTCTACTTACACTTGGTCGAGAGGAGGATGTTCCTCAGATAATCTTTAAAAGAACCGTCTGGGTTCCAGGAATGCCAACACAGGGGGAAAACCCCCAAATTTCATCCCTGGCTGCTTTTTGAGGCACATTCAAGACCCCATCTTGAATGATTTTTAAGATTCCTGTCACGTTCATTTTATTGACTGATTAACAGCACTTTATCAAAGTTAGAGAAAGTAGATTAAACTAGAGGGAAGGACAGAGCAAGACCTCTTCACCAAGCCTTCAAAATTCAATCTGAGGCTTTCTTTGCATATAAAAACATCCATGGGAAGCACCAGCTACAAGCTTTATCCTTTATCATCTCACATTTCATTTCAAAGAGCTGCAGGGATGGAAATCAGCCACGCTACATATGAACCAAAGAACCTGAAACGCAGCTGAGAAATCTTGCTGGGCCCCTCAGAGGTGAAACTGCTGTGTTTCAAAAATAGGCTGTGCAGCTCAGTTAACTCCTCTGCCCCCAAGATGCCAAAGCTGGAGAGGTTTTTCTCTCTGCCGGTGGTTACTGGCAGGGATGGGTGTGTTCTGCGTGGGAGAGAGGCATGGAGGAGCCGGTCCCAGCTGCCTACGTGGAGCAGGGAGCTGCCTGCATGGACTCCTCTCTGCAGCCTCTGAACCCAAATCCCAAATCCCAGAGCACTCCCTCCCTTCAGGGACATGCCCTGGCAGTCACAAGCTGCCTGGAAAAGTTATGGCCAAGAAATCCCAGCCTGACTCCAAAGGGAATTCTTCAGGTCTGTTACGCAGGGTTGAAAATGCCGCTCAATTTACTCCTTGCTGCAGGATGAAAGGAATTCTCCCCAACAAGTGGCAGGAGCTATTTACAGGCTGTCCATTGACTGGACTCCATCTTCTAGAGGCTGGATTGATCACAGCTACCCTAAAAATAGGCATGGATCCCACGGGAGGAAGCTGACACATCCTGAAGTGACAGACACGTGGAAGTCGCGGGGTGAGTGCAGGGGGTTTACACAAGTTGGTGTTACAGAAAGATTTACAAAGTGATGTCACAGAAAGCCAAAGAGATAAGGAAGAGCAGAGAAGCTGATTGCAGCCATATGGCTTAAGCCAATTGTCCTTCAAGATTAATATTTCAGTGATGAGAGAGGGTTTCTGCTCAGAGCTACAATGGTACCATCACCTCTTCCTGGAGCACCCGACCATCCCAAAGTGACAATCAGCTCTCTCTAACGCAAGGGTCCTTCCCCCACCCTCGTGGAACACTCCCTCCTCCTCCCAAATCAGCATGACAAAGCTCTCGAGTGCTGAGACACAGGAACATCTGCACTGGTTTCAGCTCTGATGAGCCTGCTTTGGAAGGAAATCTAATTGCTGCCAATTCCTTCGCGCTGTTTCATCAGGGAGTGACTGCAGTGCAAAGAGGGGATTGTCCCGCTCTGGGGTGGCCTCACCTCGAGAACTGGGGCAGGTTTGGGTACCAGGATGTGAGAAAGACCTAAAGCTCTTAGAGAGTGTCCAAAGGAGGGACACGCAGATGGTGAAAGACTCATCGCACGTTTTCCAGTGGGGCAAAGCAGTTTTCACCCACATAACAGGGAGAATTTCCTGACATGCATCTACATTTAGTCCCAAACACAGCTGCCTTTACTATATGCTGCAGATTTATTATATTACATTTAAATAGTCTTTATTGGTGCTTCTCTTCTAGACAAAACCAAAAAATTAACACACATTTTGGCTTTTTTTTCTTTTCACCTGCCCACACTTCACTCAAATAACCAAAGCACCTTTATGGATTTCTCTTTTCTAAGCCATATTCCGTGATGTAAAAAAAAGCATGAGTGCACATTGTTCCTGTCTAAATATTGACACAATTGAATGGATTCTCTTCCCGCGACCACCCAAAACACACTGATAGCACATGTACCGCCTCACCACCAGAAACAAAACCCGAGGAGCACATTAAACCTCAATAATTAGTGAATAAATTAATGAATAAATGGTTCAGCCGGGCGAGACACAGAACCCACCCACTGTGGCAGGAAACCACCTCCCAACGTGACTTACCGAGCGCGGAAACGCTTTGCCTTAAAAATGAACAACAATTTCCAAAAAAATCACTTTTCTGGGAAAGGAGCTCGGTTATGGGGGGTTATTTCTGCCCCAGGGCGTTTTGAGGAGCGCAGAACGGCAGCGTGGGGTTTCGGGGGTGAGATGGGGAGCGGCGGGGGATGATGGAGACCGGCGGGGCCCGGCTGTGGGTTCGGGTCGGGGTCCGGATCCGGGCCAGGGTCGTGGTTGGGGTCCGGGGCCGGGTGTGGATCCGCTCCCGTTCCCGCCCCCGGCGCGGCGCCCGCCCGGCCCCGGCCCCGGCCCCGCGGCTCTGCCACGTCTGTCCCCGACACCCCACGGGTCCGGGCCACCCCTGTCCCCNGTTTGGCTTCAGGAACCCGGGACTCAGCTCCGGGAACAAGGGGCCGGGACCCCGGGTTTGGCTCCGGGACCCGGGGTTTGGCTTCAGGAACCCGGGACTCGGCTCCGGGCACAAGGGGCCGGGACCCGGGGTTTGGCTCCGGACACGGCTGCTGTCCCCCGAGACTCGGGTGTGGCACCGGCCTCCGGGACTGAGACCCGGACACAGCTCCCGTGTCCCAGGGATCAGACCTGGGCATGCAGCACCGGTTCCCTGGAGCTCGGCCCGGACACAGCTCCGGTGTCCCAGGGATCAGACCTGGGCATGCAGCACCTGTTCCCTGGAGCTCGGCCCGGTCACCGCTCCATCCCCCGGGACTCGGACCCGGCCCCCGGCGGAGTTTGGACCTGGACACCGGGTACACAACTCCTGGCCCTTGGGCTCGGACATGGGCACACGGCTCTGTCCCCCGGGGCTCGGACCTGGTCCCCACAGGGTTCCGACCCGGACACAGCTCCTGCCGCTGGCTGGGCAGGTTAAAGGTGATAACAGGACAGGTTTCACCTCCAGTTCAGGAAAGGACTGGAAGAGAATGCGAGTGTTCCTTACCCGTGGAGAATAAACATTAACCAAAGCCCAAAGCCTTGGCCAAAGTTGCCAACAACTGAGTGAAGGATGAGGGGGAATGGCTTCAAATGCCACAGGGCAGGGTTAGATGGGATAGTGGGAAGGAATTCTTCCCTGTGAGGATGCTGAGGCCATGGCACAGAGTGCCCACAGAAGCTGTGGCTGTCCCATCCCTGGAGGTGTCCAAGGCCAGGGGTGGATGGAGCTAATAGGGATCTAGGATAGTGGAAGGGGTCCCCGGCCCTTGGAACGAGATGAGCTTTAAAGTCCCTTCCAACCCAAACCAGTCTGGGATTCTCTGGTGTACTTTCAGGGAGCTGCTTGTCCCAGCAGCTGCTGCCACAGGGGTGCTGAGCCCAGCCCAGCCCCTTTCCCTGGGAGCAGGAGTGGCACTCCCACCCTGTTCCCTCAGCCACAGGACCGGGCAGGCCAGTGCCAGTGTTTTTATTAAAAGCTGCTTACCTAGGTACTAACACAGGGCTGTGCAAGAGCGAGCTCCAGAGGTTAATTGTGGCAGTCCATAGCATGAGAGGGTGATGGTGACTCCCTTGTTCCCAGCACAAAAGCTGGGGCCTTTCCATTCCTGTCCTTTGTTTCTGCCTGTGCTGAGTGACCTTACTCTATTTCACTTTTCTGCTCCCATAGCCTTGCTGTTTTGGGTTTTTTTAAAAGTTTTTAGACTTCCCTTCACTCCATTTTGATCACATGCCTTACCAACCTGTGTCTGAGTGCAGCAGCCAGAGTGTGAATGTGCTGTTGGCCAGGAGACAGCCCTGTCCCCTTCCCTGTTCCCCCCAAAACCAGCATGGGACCAGGGCAGGAAGCTGGCCTGCCTCCATCCCCAGCCCTTTGCAGCACTTCCAAGCTGTTTACCAAAGGTAAAAGGTGCCCACTGTTAATTTGCTTTCCAGTGCTGACACTTGAGCTTCCTTCATTCCAAAGGAAGGCAGCATGCCCTCACCCTTACTGCCTGGAGGACAAGAAGGAAATATTGGACAAAGGCACTTGGTTGAGGCACAGCAAGCTCGAGCCATGAGGAACCCTGAGATGAGACCCTGCAGAGCTGGGAGCAGCGAGCAGGGTGAACAACTGGCATCTCCGAAGTGGCTGGTCCTGAGCAGCTCCCGAATTCCAAAACTGAGGGGGCCAAAAACCCCAACGAGTCCACGGTTGCTTTGGCAAATGTTAGCCTGGACACACGCTGATCCCCAAAACTGCAGCACCTGCCAGGCAGTGCCAACTGCCAGCCCCAGGCTCTCCCCTCCTTCCTTCTGCACCCAGAGTTTGTGTCGGACTCCTGGCTCTGGGGCAGGCTCCCCCAGAGCTGGGTTTCCCAGTGGTTTGTGACCCTGATCCACAAGGAACTCCCTCTCCCCACCCGCCTCCCCAGTCCCCTCCCGCCCCCTTCCCCTGGTTTATAGTGGTGGCGGTGCAGCAGTGGTGGGGCTGGCAGAACGGCTCTTCCACCACGCCTTCCCAGCACCCTCCCAGTGTCTCAGAGAAAGGGGGCTGGCAGCTCCTCCGTGATCCCCAGTGTGTGTTCAGGGCTTGGCAGGCTGACTTAAGTCTGCTTCTTCTCCCATTCCTGCAGAGAAGGGAAGAAAAAAAAAAAAAAGGATGAGGAGACATCACTGGAAAAGCAACACTTCAAGGCAACCCTCCCTGCTGGGGGCTTTGGACCCAGCATCTTCCAAGCATTTCCATTGCCCACCCAGCCCTGCACTTCCATGATTTCATGGTTAAACAAGGAGCAAAGACTGAGATTTCCTGTGGGGCCAAGAAGGAGAGGGAGAGCTGAGCAGGACCTTGGCTTTCCGCAGCACGCTCCCCGTGTTGGCAGGGATGATGGAGGGGCTTCTCTTCCTCAGCTCTGCCGCACAGTTCACAGGGACCAAGTGCTCAGGGGGGCTCCCGTTTGGCTTGTTTGTAGTTTCCTGTGGAAAAGGGGGAGCAAGAAAAGCTCAGGAAACCCAGAAAGCATTGACACTAGATTTAAAAAAAAAAAAAAAAAAAAAAAAAGTATGAACTGTAATGAATTAAAAGTTGAGGTGACCAAATCCAACTCACACACCTCTGTCCTCAAAGGAACGGGGATGTCCCCTCTCCCCTGTGCTGCTCCCCACAATACCCCAACTACTGTTTCTTGCAGAAGTTAGAGCTCTGAGTGAGGAAGAAGGGATGCATACCCCATTCTCAGCCTTGCTGGTCACTGCCAGCCCCAGGGCCGGCCCCCCTGCCAGCGACTGCTTCAGCTGCTCCTTCACTTCGGTCAGCTTGAGCTCCAGATCGACCCGAGACTCCTCCTTCTGCCGGCAGCGCTCCTCCAGCACCGCCACCCGCTGCTCCAGCTCCTGCAGCCGCGGCCCTGCTTGCACAATCACCCAGCTCAGCGCCGGGAGAATCCACCCATCCTCCTGCACGGGGACACTAGATGGGGCTGCCAGCCCGGCAGAGCGCTGCAGCCAGCCCGGCTCCCGGCCACACTGTCCCTGTGGCCAGCCCGGTGTCCCTGTGCTCTGTGCCCGAGTGCTTGGCAGCGCTCGGATGGCCCCAACCTACCCGTGCTGCCCTTCATGGCTTCCCGCAGCTCCCGCTTCTCCTTCCGCAGCAACATCAGCTCGCTGCGGATCGATGCCTTCTCCTTCTCCAGCTTCTCCTTCTCAGTCAGGAATCGCCTGGCGTCCTCCTCGGCCCGGTTCTTGCCGTACCTGTACTGGTTGGCACCTGCAGGCACGGGGAGAGCCCATGAAGGGCTGCACCGATGGTGCCCGCGGTCCAGCTGAGCCCACCCACATCCCTGTGGAGAACTGGCCAGGAGCCCTGGGGATGTGTGGACCGGGGACTCACTGGACGCGTGTCTCTTCACTTTGACTTGCGGGTCCACCCGCCGCGACTTCTCGCTGCAGGACGAGGCGTGGCGCTTCACCTGAACGGCCCCTGGCCGCCCCGGCTCCTCCTCCGCCTGCTGGGGGGAGAGAGAGCCAGCTGAGACACCTGCAGGGCCATCTCCCAGCTGAGACACCTGCAGGGCCATCTCCCAGCTGAGACACCTGCAGGGCCATCCCAGCCCGGCCTCGGCTCCCTGGGCCACTGTGGTGGGAGAGGATGAGCCATGAAGTCGTGCTCACCTGAACCTTCTCATAGGGGACATCATCGTACACCACCCGAGAGGAGTCCGCTCGCTGATCCTGGGAGGAGCTGGCCCACCTGCATAAGGAGGAGTGGGGTCTTCCTTTCCAGAACATCGTTGCAAGCCCCTCAGGGAGCCCTTCCAGCTCAGAGGGATTCCTACATCTCATGACCCTACCCTACCAAACCCTCCATCAGCACTGATGAAACCTTTTCAGTTTCCCATCCTGCCCTAGGGAACAACCCCTGGGGCAATGACTGTCCCTGAGATCCCAGCCACAAACCACAGCCCAGCCTGTGCCCGGTCTAGGGACGCCACAGGGCCAAGGATCACCATGCCCACCCAGCCCCTGGCACAGCAGGAGCACAGCCTTACAGGTAGGAGTGTCTCACGGCCGTCACAATGTTGGCAATGGTCTCCACATCCACGTAGTCGTAGTGCAAGGCCTCTGGGGCTGTCTGGGAGCCTGTTTCCACCAAGAGGAGACCCAGCCAGCGGCCCAGGTCTTCAGAGCAGCTTGCCTAGAGGACAGAGGAAGAGTTGGGATGCACGCCCAGCTCCCGGCCCCTCATCCTTGCTGCCTCCTGACGCAAAGCCCTGCTGTGCACAATCCCCCTCTGTGCACCACGTTCCCGTGCAGCTGCACCAGCTCACCCAAAAGACACCCTAAGCATTCCAGGGGAGAGCAAAACAAGGCGCTGCTTGCATGGGGTGTCGATCATGCCAAGGGCTGCTCCCTGGTTAACCCCGTCCTCAGAACCCCGTCCCACCCCACTCACCTCCAGCGCCGTCACCTCGTGCCCGTGGCGCAGGATGCGGAAGGCGAAGGGGTGCTTGGGGCCCAGCCCGGGGAGCACCTCGCAGCCGCGCAGGACGATGGCGTTCACGTGCGTGCGCAGGTCCGTGCGGTCCTTGTGGAAGTACAGCGTGTTGCCCTTGAGGCGACACCAGCGCTCCTTCCAGCACTGGTTCACCAGCACGCTGAGGTAGCCTGGGGGATGGAAGAGCATCAGCAGCTGCTTGGCTGTGCCTCAGGCAGGCTTTGACAGGACAGAGCTTACAGCATGGCATCCTGCTCATCCAGCCCTTCTGTGCCTCAGTTTCCCCCCAGAAAACCAGCTGGGCCCAGGGGAGCTGCCAGCTCGGTACCACAAAGTCCCCCAAGCCTGTTTTTGGGGACACGGGTGACCCCTTGCCCACTCATCACTGGAATTTGCAGAGCCAGGCCTGGGCAGCATTGTGGCAGTGTCACACCCCCTCAGTGAGCTCGTCCCCAACCCTGACCCCTGCAGCCATGCTGGAGGAAGGATGTCACTCCCCACTGACCCCACTCCACCCCCAGCCCGCACGAACCGCAGCAGGGGATGTCCTCCTCGGTGGAGGAGGTCTGGGTGTCCTCGGGGCATGGCTTCTTCTTGGAGAAGCTGATGATCCTGGTGATTTTCTTCCCCGCTGCCCGGCTCATCGAGCCCTTCAGGTCAGCCAGGCCGCTCTTTTTGCCTTTCCCTGGAAGGACAGGGCAGCTGTGTCACCCTGGTGCACGTCCTGGCATCCCACCTGGCTGCAGAGGATGCTGCCCAGCTGTGGGCACACAGCTGGCCCTGTGGTGGGTAGTGGGGACAGGGACTGTACCGTGCTCTCCGTGCTCCCTGCGAGTGGCTGGGGACCCGGTGTCACCCATGGCCACACTGTCCGAGTCCGAGGTGTGCTTCTCCTGGGACAGCCGCTGTGGGAGAGCAGAATCCCATCAGCACCACGCCCAGCCCTTCATCCCTCTGCACAGGGCTGGGATTTCCAGCTCCTGTTCTCCTTCCCAGCCCTGCAGAGCTGCTGTGAGAATGGGAAGGGGTCCTCAAACAGCCCCAGGAATTTGGGGTCCTCCAGCCCTGTGTTCCCCAAGTTTGTCCACAGCAGCCCCACACAGCCCCTGGACAGGGCCCCCAGAAACCATCACCTTGTCCAGCTCCATCTTGCACGGCATCACTGGGGAGGTGGGGGCTTCCATCCCGCCTGCTGCTGGACTGCTGGCTTCCTTTATCACCTGCACAGACAGCCCCAGCTGTCACTTCAAAATGACCCGAGGGCCAGGACTGCCCTCCCTGGCTCAGCTCCTTCAGTACCAGAGCCAGGCTGAACCAAGGGGACACGTCCTGGTCCCCACAGCTCAGGGCAGCACACACTGCTCACACCTTGGCCCCTTCAAAACTTCAACCAGTTTTGTGGATTTTGTCAGGGATTTTGGAAATCTCAGAAGGGACAGACTTAGGTGCCAAGCCAGCATCACCCTGCCAGCACAGGACACCTCGTGACCCGCCTGTTTTAAGGCGTGGCGTGCCCTGGGTGTGTAAAACCCTCCCGTTCTCCCACTTTAGGGTGACAGCTGCGTCGGTGGTGTGCTCAGAGGCTCCTTTCCCACCCGCCGCCCCTTCCCCGCAGCCCCCGCTTCCCGGCCCCAAACAAAGGCAGGAAAGGGCCCTGGGGAAGAGGAAGGGGAGAGCAAACATCCCCCCAGCCGGGGCTATCAGCGCTGGAGCCGCCCGGGCCCTGGAAAGCAGCTGATAAGAGACAGGAGCAAAGCCCCCTTTCCCTTCCAGTGGGGCAAGGCCATTCCCAGGGCAGCCCCCTGCCCAGCTCGGGCAGGGAGGGTGCCAAGGGGGGTCTGTGGATGCCCCTGGCAGGAGCAGTGGTACCTTGAGCCACTCCTCAGCCTGCTCCTTGCTCTGCACTGCCAGCACCAGCGCCTCGGCCCCCGGCAGCGAGAACCGCAGCTCGTGCTTCTTGCGCCGCCCATCCTTGGGGACATAAATGACGTTGCAGGTGGTCAGGGGCACCTCCATGTGTGGCTGCCGGTCCTTGGAGCTTTTGTAGCACTGAGGGAAGCAGAGAAAACTTCTCAGGGCTCAGCCAAACCTGCCTGGCTGGTTGCTGTGCTGTGGGGTCCCACAGGTGGCACGGGGTCTCAGGGTCCCTTGCTGGTGGCACAGATGGAGGTGGCTCAGGCTGTGCAACAGCCTAAGGGTGCCCTCTCACTCTGTGGTGTCCCAAAAACAGGGGAGCCCTCTGTTCCCTTGCAAGGTAAGCAAGGGCAGCTGCTGCTTGGGTGGCAGCCTTGGGGCAGGGGCTTTGTTTGGACGGTGCTTTTTTTCCTTCAGCTTGGGCTCAGCCACCCTCCCGACCCCCAGGAGGTGTCTGTGCCCCCCAGGGCAGGCTCACCAGCAGTTTGCCATCCCGGATGATGGTGAGCTGCTTGGCCCACTGTCCAAAGCGCTTCTTGCGCAAGAGGAATGCGCAGATCCGGCAATCCTTCACCAGGTTCATGGAGGCCTCCTCCGAGGGCCACTGGTGTGTCAGCTGCTGGCCCTTGCCCTCCTCCTCTTCCTCGTCGTAGGACTCATAAGAGCTGCTCATGGCATCCGAGTCATTGTCTGCAAGGAAGCAGGGGAGTCACCCTAAAAGGTGCCACACACCCTGCCAGGGTTCCCCATGCCCAGCAGGCTCCAGACAGAGCTGGGTGCCAGGATTGGTGGATTCTGTGTCATCCTCTGGAAACAGCAGCGTTTGGCAGCAGCCACCTCCATTTCCCTTGGAATCCCAGCAGGATGCTCGTGGGCCGAGCGCCAGCCCCAGGTGCCTCTATCCAGAACCATGGGCTGGTTTATTTTCTTGCAAGGCTCACAGTTTGAAATCCTGGCTCTCCAGCCTCAACCCCAGCAGCCCCCAGCCCACTGCTCAAGCCCCACCTCGGGCTGGACCTTGCAAAGCTCTCCCCTCCCTGCCGAGGACACCCAGATACCTACAGGAACTTTTCTGCTCCCCGTTTATCCTGGTGACGGGGTAGCTGCTGTCTGCATCCTCGTAGTAGCCATCCTCGATGGAGTTGGGGGGGCTGGGATTTTCTGCAGGGCAAGCAGAGGGGGCTGGGGCTGGTACACCCGGTTTTCCCTCATGGATGCTCAGTGGGGCACAGCCAAGCACACCCTCCCAGGGCATCCCAGCATTGGTCCTCCCGTGGCTCTGATCTCTCCCCATCACCTCATTCCCAGTCTGGCTGGAGCAAACAACTCCTTGCTCCTGGCTGGAGCAAACAACTCCTTGCGATACCAAGTAGGATGGAAGGGAGTGGGACAGGAGCGCTGCTGGTGGGAGCAGCGACAATTCCTTCTCCAGGATGAGCAGTCCAGCCCACTGAGTTTGTCAGGCAGGTGAGGGATGCAGTGGGCAGCTCGTGGGGCTCCCCCCACCCTCCTGCTGGCCTGGCTGGAGCAGGACTCACTGCGGGAGGTGATGTACTCCGGGGCCTTGCCAGGGCCCAGGGGCAGCGCTTCCTCGTAGTAATCCTCAGGAGGGGGAGTGGTGGGCAGAGGAGGAGCAGGATCCACAGGAACCTAGGGCAGAAACAGCTCCAGCATGAGCAGGCAGCAGCAGGGGTGAGAGCCCCAGCAGGGCACAGGAAGGGTCCCACCCTGGCTGCTGTCACCTCCCCACGCAGACCTGGCTCGGGGACAGCCAGGCACTTACAGGTTTGGCTGTCTGGTTCCCTGCCAGCTCCAAGCCAACGGCGTCGCTGGTGTCCCCCTCCTCCTCCTGCATGTCCTGCAGGTCCCGCAGGTCACAGTCTGCATGGGACAAACAGAGGGTGAGGGGAGCAGGAAAGCAGAGCTGGACATCCCAGCTGTGCCCTGCAGGGATCTCCCTCCATGGCCCTTCCCTGGGAAGGTGCTGGAAGATGGGAATCACTGCTGAACACAGCTGGAGCGTGGGTTCCCTCATGGCCAGCCCCCAAACAGCTCCAAGGGAGCAGGAATAAGCACCTAGAGTGATGATGCCCACTCTGCACACAAGGATGTAGCTGTCACCCTTCTTCCAAAGGACCCCAGGACCAGCACGACCCCCAGGACACCCCTCCAGCTCAGCCACACGTACCAAACTCCTCAAAGAGGGACTCCACGAAGCTGGTGCCATTGCCCAGGGACGCTGTGTTGACGTACATGTAGTCCACATCCTTCCCTGGAATTGAGGGGGACGCTCTGAGCCTGGGGCAGGCACTGGCACCCCACAATCCCAGGGACACAGAGCAGGCACTGGGGATGGAGGAACCCCCAGGGATGCTGTGGCTCCCCCAGGAGAGCAGGAACGGGAGCTCTGTGAAGGGCCAGGTGCACAGTGCCGGCCTTCCCACGGAAACCCCTGTGCTCAGCACAAACCCCGGCAGGAAGAGCTCTGGAAGCAGCGTTTCCGCAGGGAGCAGCCCTCCCTCCTGGAGCCGGGGCACGGCTGACGCCAGCCCTGCTCCCGGGGCAGGGAGGAGCTGGGAAGGGAAAGCAGGGAGCAAAGTGCCCTGAGGGGGCTGAGCAGGTGCTGGGCTCATCCCTGCCCTGCAGCAGCTTTTCCCTGCACTGCTGGGGACACCCAGTGTCTTTGGGAACAGCCACTGGCCACCACAGGAGAGGGACACAGACCTGCAGGCGGCTGCAGCTTCTGCAGGATGGTGGAGACAGCCAGCTTCTTCTCCTGCGTGGTGGCACTCAGGTACTCGTGGTCCAGCAGCTTGAGCAGAACGCTGAGCTCTGGCAGGAGCTGGTCCAGCACTGAGGGGAGCAGGAAAAATCCAATCAGCCAGGGGGTGTTGGGATGCTGAGGTTAAGACAAGGCAAAATGGGCTGAAACCCCAGCAAACTTGGAGCTCTGGATGGGGCAGAAATAAAAAGCTGCAGTTGCTCCCTGTGCAGGATCCCTCCTCTTGGCAGCCACCAAACATCCTCTCAGCACAGCTGGGGTGGCACACAGCTGGCTTTGGGTCTCCAGGGACAGAAACAGAAGCCAAGGGTCACCACAGAGGCAGCTCGGATGTGTTGACTGATGGGGATGGCTCCAAGGAAGGGACAGCATGTGCCCCAGAGTGTGGGGACACCCTGGCTGGGCTGTAGCTGTCCCCACACTGCTCCTTGGTAGAGCAGGGAAGCAGCAAGGGCTGGCACAGGGGATTTCCCAGAGGAAGGGAAGGATTCTGAGCCTCTGATGGGATCCTCCTTCCTCATCTAAGGAACGTGGAGCCAAAAGCAGCACAATAAAAGCAACTGGTGTTTCAAAGGGTGAAGGGGAGCCCAGCAGGAGGGGCATGATGTGGAGCAGTGCCAGCCAAGACGAGCCCCTGGGCACAGAGACAACGTGCCAGCCCAAACTGCCACTGTCCCAGGACAACAGGGCAGGATGTGGCTCATGAGGCTCTTCCTGCCTCCCTGCACTCTACCTCCACAGACCTCCTGCTTCCTCCTCCCTGCCCAGTGCCAAGCTGAGCTGCAGCCTCAGCCCTTCTGGCCACCATCTCCCATGGGCAGGCCAAGCCAGGACAGGCAGCAGGAGAAGCCTCAGCACTGCTGCAGGAGGAACAAACAAGCACTCCTCAGACCTTAGGGATGGAGAAGGCAACCACAGGGAATGGGATTCCTGCTCCTGGAGCTGGAATGACACCCCACAGCCAACATGCAGCCACGGGACAGGTCCTGCCCATGCTCAGCTCAGCCCCTGGCAGCACACACCTCCCATGGTGGGACCTGTGGAGCCCCGGGGTGGGGTAAGCACCCAGCTCCCAGGGCCCCTCTGCACAGGCAGGGAGGGAAGGAAGAGAGGAGAATGCTCCCTGGGATGTTGCAGAGTGCTGCACAGGTGGGATGGGGTCAGGCTCCTGCTGGTGATCTCCAGGAAGGTGAGACACCCTCCCAGCAGGGCTTGGCAGGGCAGGGGACTGCAAGGGAGCAGCTGGCACCAAAAGCCAGATTTCCCCTGTCCAGCCAGCAGCTGCAAACATCTCAGGAGCCATCCACCCTCCTGCTGCCCCAGCTCAGCCATCAGCTCCACAAGGGGGATGGGGACTGTGCAGGCTCCTCCCTGCACTGGCTTTCCACAGCTCACCAAACCCCAGCCCGTGGGGTCAGCAGCATCCCCCTCACTCCCAGGACACCCCAAACCCCAGGCCATGGTGTCACCAGCATCCCCCCCACTCCCAGGACACCCCAAACCTCAGGCTGAGGTGTCACCAGCATCCTCCCCACTCCCAGGACACCCCAAACCCCAGGCTGAGGTGTCACCAGCATCCCCATCCCCTGCCACGAGCAGGACACGTCCCATCACAGGCACCAGCTCCGTGTCAGGGCTCTGGGCCAGCCAGGGGCCAAAGGGCAGCCTGGTTTCTATTAATAGTGCCCCAGCAGGCAGGGAGGGGGCACGGGGACCCTGCTGGGCACCAGAGCTGAGGTGCCTGGCCAGCCAGGGCTGCTGGCAGGGGCTGAGCTCAGCAGCAGTGCCCCGAGCTGGGCACACTCAGCACGGACAGAGAGCTCTGAAGGAGCCTTTGTTTCCCCCAGCTGAGCTGTCCCCTCCATCTCCCTTGTTAAACATCCTCCAAAATACAAGGGGGGAGGGAGGGAGGGAGGGGGCAGTCAAAGAGGCCTGTGATCCCAGGAGGGCACGCTGAGCAGAGCCTGGGGGAGCGCAGGGAGGCAAGGAATTAATTTCCTATGCTCGTTAGGCTTCCAGCCTGAAGGAAATTAATGGGGGGGCTGCAGGAAGTGAGGGGAGATTGCTCCACGGGGCAACAGGGGATGGTGGGACACCCAAGGTCACCTGGCAGGCAAGGACCAGCGCAGACAAGAGCTGGTGGGAGTGAGCACAGAGCCACAGAGCTGGCCCAGGGGACAAGGACACATCTCCTGTGCTGGGGGGGGCACTGGTGCCAGTGCCTGTGGGGGCTCTGAGCCCGGGGACAGGGGCAGCAGGACAGCAAAGGACTCCTGGGGAGGAGGGGTGGGGTGTCAGAGTGACCCCAGGTGACACATGGACCCTGTGTCCCCTGCTCTGGGACACCTCCAGATGGTGCTGGCAAATGGCTCCCACCTGCTGCTTTCTGCTGGGGCTTCTCCTGCACCCAAAATCTGTGGGACCACCCCACTGCCCCACGGGAAGGCTTTGAACAGACAGCCCAGGACAGGACAGACAGGGACACCAGGAACGCCCTCCTCTCCACGTCTGCAGCAGGATGGGAGATGTCCATGAGCTCTCTGGGCCTGGGAAGGCCAGGACCCGTGGCAGCAGATGGCTTTAGCATTAACTAACAGGCCTGGATGGGCTGGGGGACCCAGGGTGGCTCTGCTGGAACAGGGTGACCCAGGGGACAGGAGCAGGACACTGCCGCCATGCAGGACACCGGGGCAGTGCTGCCAAATCCTGCCCTGGCAGCAGCACCAAGCACGGTGCTGCAAAGGAGCTGCATCCCCTGCAGCCCCCCGCTCCACCCCACCCCAGGCCAGCTCTATTTTTGGAGCCCACAAGTGCTGCCCTGCTCAGGGAGCCTTTTCCCAGCACAGAGATAAGGGCTGGACACAGCCTGCAGCTGCAGAGCCTCCCTGCCCCAGCACAGCAGCAAAAACCGGGTCCTGCTCCAGTAACCTGCAGAGAGGAGGAAGAGGAGGAGGAGGAAGAGTCTCTGGCCACACCAGAGCAGGAGTTTCCTGGTGTAGAGACCCAGCTTTTGCAAGGGGAGAGATAAGACAAGCCCATGGAGGTCTCACTCCAAGAAAAGCCCAGCCTGCAGCTTGAGAGAGCCCCGGGGAGGAGAGAGGCTGAATCTCAGCTCTGAAATGCAGTGGGAGGCACAGGGACCCCCATCCTGTGTCCACAGCTCTCCTGCCTCCGGCCACGCTTCCTCCTGCGCCAGGTGATGCCTGGGGCCGAGGGGGGCTGGGGGAAATCGGATGCTGGGAGTAACAGCCATTGTTTGTAGCTAAAATAAAACTCAGGCACAAATAAATCCTTCCTGTTGGCAGGGCAGGGCCCTTGGCCGCTCTGCCTGCCGGCACAGGGCTCCTCACAGCTGCCACCCGCAGCAACCCAACCTTGAGAGCTCCTGGCATGCCCTAAATCGGTGGGGACAGCACCAAGGACACGCCAGCCCCTGGGGGAGCCCTGCAGGGAGGTGCCTGTGGGACAAACAGACCCAGAGTTGTTCTGTGCAGCACACAAACCCTGCTCCCTGTCCACAGCTCGATGTGGAGCCACCTGCAAGAGCCCTGCAGGGCTGGGACATGTCCCCGTGCCTCGCTGGGTGCCCCACATGGCATCACCAGAGGGGTGAGATGCTGGCAGCCCCTCCAGCCCCAGCACCGCTGCTCTCTGAGGGAGCCCACGGCCTCCTGGGCACTTTGCTGAGCTCCCAGGGCAGCTCCTGTTCCCATCCCCACTCTCAAAGAGGTTTCTTCCCGCCGGGGAGGAGGAAGTGCCTTGGTGGGGGTGGCTTGGCGCTCCCAGAATTGTCCCTTTGTGCAGGGGACAGCAGGACAGAGCTGCCTGCACCCTGCCCGCGGCCACTGCTGTGGCACTGCCCTGCCAAGGGGGCACGAGAGGGGCAGCACCAGGCCCTGGAGGTGGCAGGAGCCAGGCAGGCTCTGCTCCCATCACTCAGCACCTGCTGGGTGCAGGGAAACTGGGATGGGCTGGGAGGGCCAGGAACAGCAGCCTGGAAAACACCTCCTCCTCTTCCTCCTCCTGCCAGTCTGTCCTGCCCCAGGCCGGAGGGGTTTCAGGGAAAAGCCAGCCATCAATGATCACTCTTGAGCCCTGGCAACATCCCCTGACTGTGGAAGATTTGCTGAGGGGCCACTCGGTGCACATGAATCATCTCCTCCCTGCAAACAAGGGCCCCTTGAGTGGGGAGGATGGGGGAGCCTCTGGCTCTGCATCCAACAATTCCAGCAGGACTGAGCACCCAGGGCTGCCTCCTGCCTGCCTGGGACCCTGCCACCCTCCAGCTGCCCCTCCCCGGGGTAACTCTGTGATCCTGCTCCCAGTTTGGGTGCTGCAGCATCCCTGGGTGCTGGGGAGCACAAGGCAAGCTCAAATCTCAAATCTCAGCACTGCCAGCACGCAGGCAGAGCAGCCCTGCACAGCCCCTGGGGCCCTCAGCATCGTGGCCTTGCAGTAATTAATATCCTTAGCTGATAGCCCTGGAAAATCAATCCTGGGAGGTGGAACCTGATTGCTTGAGGGGGCACAAAGCCCCCTGGTTCTGCCCCCAGAGCAGCAGCCTCTCCCCTTACTCAAGGGCTTGGGGGGCTCTCCATCCTGCTGCAGCCTGGGAGAGGGACAGATGAGCCACCAGAAGGGTTAAAAGCACAAAGGGTCCCCTGGCTGTGTCACCAGAAGGGCTAAAAGCACAAAGGGTGCCTGGCTGAGCCATCAGAAGGGCTAAAAGCACAAAGGGGGCCTGGCTGAGCCACCAGAAGGGCTAAAAAGCACAAAGGGTGCCTGGCTGAGCCACCAGAGGGGTTAAAAGCACAAAGGGTGCCTGGCTGTGCCTGCTGAGCCTCCTCCATCCGTGCCCCATGTGCTCCACACACCCCAGCAATGACAGCAGCCCTGGGGATCCCTTCCCAGCTCGGCTCCAGTGGCACCAGTTCACTCCAGCAGTGGCACAGAGGGTCCCAGGCCAGTCCGAAGCCTCTGCCAGCTCAGGCTCCTCTCCCCAGGATAACCAGCCCTGCACAGAGCCTTATCTCATGGCCTTGCCCAGCACAGACCAGTCAAGCCCAGCCCAGAGCTGCTCCCCCAGCCAGGCTCTTCCCAATCCCCTGCCCCACCCTGGCCCTCAGCACCTCCCAAAAATGGGAGAAGAGCCAAGGGAGCTGCAGGACACCCCTGCAGCCACAGCTCTGCCCTGCACGAGGGAACTGGACACAAGCAGGACTGCAAACACCCCCCTGTGAGCACACTCCTTCCCGGAGGAGACAGCTTCTCACATCCTCCTCCCGCTCCTGAAGGAGGAAACAGGAGTCCTGAATAGAGGGAAGTGTAATTACAGGCTGATGGAGTGTGCAGAGGGTGCAGAGGGCAGAGATTATCACCTGCATTCGTGTCCCTGGCAGCTCACACACCGCAGGAACCATCACTCACTCCGGGGGGCACAGAAGCCTCTTCCCTGAGTAATTAAATTAAATGGGAACAAGGATTAAATGGGATCCCAGCCAGGCCAGTGCAGCAGGACAGCCCAAGGGAGGGGTGCTGAGACCTCCAGGCTGGGCCTGGGCTCTCCTGGTGGTACCACACCCTGAGCAGGAGTGTGGGTGGGAGATACTCCCCTAAATGCCAGCCCCTCACCCTGCACGCTCCCCTGGGCACCCCAGTGCCAGGGCAGTGCCTCCCCAGCACAGCCATGGGGCACCAGAGGGACAGAGGCTCCCTGCAGTGACACTGCTGCTGGCACAGCCCCTGCTGGGCTGCAGGCACCTCCCAGCAGCTTCAGAGCGCTGCAGGTAATTATTAACAGGCTGATTAAATCACCAACAAGCACCTCCTTGTGACCCAGGCTGCCAATGACCCCCCCAGTGCCCCGTGCTGTGGCAGGACCCCTTCTCCAGGGGCTGTCCCCCCTTCCTCTGCCTCCTGGGGAAGGTTGTGGCTGTTTGCCTTAGCCCACCCAAAGCAAACTTCATCCCCCTGGCCTGGAGGCTGCAGCTACCCCCAGCCCAGAGGAGCAGGGGGTGGTTCCTGGGTCACCCCTCTCACAACCGAGCACAGCCAGATGCTGAGCAAATAAAATCACCCAGGTGAGAGACCTGAGTGACCCTGCTGTGTCCCCAGAGAGGCACGGGCAGCCTCCACACTCTGCTCCTAACCCCAGCAACGAGGGGGTTCCAGCCCCAGCTCAACACAATCAGCTCTGGAAAACCACATGGAGCGGGTTTAGTACTCACAGATTACATTTCAGGACCCAGTGCCAGGCCCAGATTACATTTCAGGACCCGGTGCCAGGCCCAGACTACATTTCAGGACCCGGTGCCAGGCCCAGACTACATTTCAGGACCTGGTGCCAGGCTCAGCAGGCTCATGGCAGGATGCTCCAGCCTGGGAGCTGGGCTCAGAGGCTGCTGGCTGGAAAACACATTTAAATAATGAATGAAAAGGAGAGGTTTGAGATGCCCTTTAAAGGAATAGTCAGGCAGGGGCGAGACCTGCTGAGTAATGTATAAAAAACAAGCTTCAGGCAGAGGAGAGATGTTAGGATTACTCAGGACCCAGAGTAAACTGTGCTTCCTCCAACCAAAATGTTGGTGTCGGCCTTTTCCAAACAAACTCCAGCAACAGGTTGGCCTGGGCTCCTCTCCAGAACTGGGAGAGGCCCTGGGATGGTGCCCCAAGCCTCTGCCCACCCCTGTGCCCACCCTCCGTGGTGGGCAGAGCAGTGGGAAGCCTCCCTGGGTGACACCTTCCTGCCTGTGGGGACCTGGAGCTGTCACCTCCCTGTAGCCCTTGGTCTCCTCCAAACTTCAGCCTTCAGGAGAGTTGGAATTCCAGCTAATTGCAAGAATTACAGCTAATTGCAGGAATTCCAGCTCATTGCAGGAATTCCAGCTAATTGCAGGAATTCCAGCTAATTGCAGGAATTCTAGTGGGAAACCCCAATTCCCACAGTCCATGTCACCACCCAAGGCTGGATCCAGCCCCCACATCCCCAAAATCTCCTCTGGTGGGGGTGGAAAGCTCTCTGCACCCCAAGAGACACTTCTCCACATCCTGTGCATCCCCATTCCCCAAAGCCAAGGTCCAAAACGCCTTGGATGCAATTCCCAACCTGCAGGAGTGAGAGCTGGCACATCTTCTTGGGAGGAAAAGTCACCCTGGGAGCTTGTGACAGGATCCTGAGCAGGAGAGCAGGATCCAAACCCTCACCCAGCAGGGGATGGGCAGGGATTTGCAGGATCAGCTTTCCCAAATCCCACTGCACTTTCCCAAATGCCTTTAACAGCACGATGTGGATCCTTCTTTATGGAGCTGGTAGGAGGAGAACCCACATCTGCCAGTGGGGGAAAATCCTGGCCCTGGGGCAGGGAGATGTGCCCAGCACCCAACCCTGACCCTGACAATGCCCAGGAGTTCAGAGCAGTGCTGGACACGAGTTCCCCTGCCCGCTGGAGGGGTTGGGACCCTCCAGTGGCCACCTCAGCCCTGTCCCCAAGTCCCCAGGCCGGGGCACAGCAGAGGGTCCCCGTGTGTGGGGGCTGGGGCGGCGCTGCCCCGGAGGACCCTCGGCCAGCAGGATGAGCATTATTTTCTCAGCCCTTCCCTTTCCTTCCCTTGCCAAGCTCCGGCGGGAGCATCAGGTGCAGCGGCAAGGCCACCATCCGACCGCATTTCCTACCCGTTTAACCCCTGCAGGGCGGGGCTGCAGGGGCAGGGAAACCGGGATGTCCCAGCGGGAAAGGTGACAAGGTGTGAGCGACTGCTCTGGTGGCTCCACCAGTGCTGGGGCTGGTTCACCTGCTTTTAACTCCAAAACCAGCTCTCAAACCTGTTGCTACTTAAGTTCTGTTCCTTCTTCTGCCCTTCACAACCACGGTTTCCCAAAATTTTGGACCACATAAAATGAGCAGCTGTTCCTCCATCACAAACTTGAGTGGGTTTAATACGCAAAAAAAAAAACCCCGGAGAAAGCCAAAGCCATTCTTCAAAGTGCTCCTTACACATCTCCTGCTAATTGGCAGCAATCAGAGCATACCAGCGTCTCCCCGAGCTCCCTCTTATCACTTCCAGGATCAAATGCACACGAAAACCACTTCAAAAAAAGAAAAAAAATTATTTTGAGCATGGAAACCCCTTGCAGCAAAGCTGTTTTTGTTCCAAACTGTTACGAAATGTCAGTGTTTTCCCTCGCCTGCCAAAGAGCCGGCTTTGATGCCATGGGAGGCTTTATCAGGAGCTGGAAAGGAAGGAGCTGCCGCGGGGGGAGGCTCTGAGAGGTTGTTTTATCCTTCCCCACTGCAGATTGTCAGCCCAGAATGCACCCAGGGACCTGAGCTCCCCAAATGCCGCTGCTTTCAGCGCCTCGGGGTGATGACAGGCGGCTGCTGCCTGCCAGGGTGCCCTCCCTGCTCTGTCACCTCCTGGGTGCCCTGGCTGGGGTGCCAGCCCCTTGTTTGTGCAGGGCTGGCAGTGAAAGGTTTCCAGCCCCATTGTCTTGTCGCTGGCCTGGGACAGTGACATTTCATCGGTATTTTACAGGACAGAGAGTTGTGTCATTAATTTGAAGGTTCCTTACGTGCAGGAGGAGATGTGTTCCTCGGGAGGGAGTGTGAGCTGTGCCAGACTAGATCATAGGGAAGGGTTAAGGGGTTAGGACACAAGTCTGGGAAGCCAGAAACCACTTCAAGCCTCCACTCTGCTCCTCTGTTATCTCCTGTCCCCAGCAAGTGATTTGGCCACTGAACAACAGGCAGAGCCTGGGTCGAGCCCAGTGCTCTCCCCTGAAAAGGCTCCCCACTGCTGGGGATGAGACAGCTCCTTCAAAACCTTCAACAGAGTTTTCCTGGGCAGGGATAGGAACCTCCTGCAGGCCCGTGGGAGCTCAGGCTCCGCTCCACAGCGAAGGGCACGGCAGCCTCGCAGCTCGGCACGTTTGCACAGGAAAAGAGCATTTCCAGGTCAAGAGTGGGAAAGAGGCAGGTTTTCCAGGCAGTGCAGGCAGCTAGGACAGTCCCCAGGGCCCCTGGCTGGGGGACACTATCCCACAGTGTCCTTCCCCTCTCCAGCTGCCCCTCCAGAGCTGCCAGGAGGCTTCACACCGATCCACAGCCAGCGCTGCACACAGCAGAGGACTGGAAAATCCAGAGGGGCAAACAACTCCAGCGCTTCAGCAGCACCAGCATCCCACCTCCCACCCTGTGTTACCCACCCCAGGGGGCTCAGCCCCTTCCCCACCTCCCCCGGGCTAGGAACAGGCGGTGGCCGAGTTTCCATGGAAGGAATGGCTGCAATGCGGAGCAGAGCTCGGCACTTGTCCGGCGCTAACAGCTGCCTCGGGCTGTGCTCCTCAGCACCCAGAGCCCTTCCTTCCACCGGCAGGATTCCTGCTGCCAGCTCGCAGGAATGATCCCGGCTCCCTCCCACCCATCCTGCAGCCTCCCCATTCCTGTGGGCGAGCTGGAGCCAAGTTTATCCCTGACACATCTCCGCGGCTTTGCTGGATTTAGAGCCCAGATAAGTTTGGGGCAGGACCTAAATTCTGGTGGCTCAGAAGGTCAGGGAAGAGACACTAATGAGGGAGGAGAAGCCACGTGTGAGCACAGGCGTGTTTGAGCACACAGGATCGCCTCCCAAATCACACTTTGGGAGCTGGGTTCTCCATCAGCACAACCTGAAACAACTCTGCCAACAGCACCAATCCCCCCAGTCAGCCACTGGTGCAGAGCTGGGCCATGACTGGGTGCTGCCCAGCCTGCTGGGCAACGAGAAAAAACTGGCAGATGGTAAAATCAGGATACAGCAGAGGTCCAGGTGAAGGAAGGGGCTGCCAGAGAGCAGCCAGACACTGGGAACGGGCACAGAGCTCCTGCCTAACGCCAGACACCCCTTTCACTGGGGAAGGGAACCTTCCCTCCAGGAGTCACAGCTCCCAGAGGGATCCAGCAGCTCTGGCTGATGAGCAGGAAGGGCTGGGGGAGGTTTCCATTAGCAAGGAGCCATCCAGGTGCCAACAGCAATTCATCACAAGCACTCAAAACAAAGCAGGCAGGCACCAGCGAGGGGGATAAAACGGCTCTTCGCTGGCAGGGTCAACCTGTGGAGAGCCCAAACCATGCCCAGACACGGCTCCCTCAGCTGGGCATCCCCTCCTTCCCTGCCATGAGGTCCTAGGTTTGATTTTTAGGGTGCAAACAGGGGATTTCCCATCAGCTCACACAGCGGGAGAATGGAGAAGCCAAGACCCTCTGCCCCCCTGTCCCCAGCAGTGACGTTCTCTGGGACCCTGGAGGACAGCTCTGGCATCAAGTGTCACTGGACAACACTCCCCCTCCTGCCACAGCTCCCTCCTTCAGAGCGGGCAAAGCCACCCTGGCTGGACACGGCCACAGGGGACGGCTGTCCCTGTCACTGTCCCTGTCCCCTCCCGGGCTGCAGGCACTGACACCGTGCCTGTGTTTGCAGCAGTCCCAAACTCCTCAGAGCTGTTTCCACTGCGGAAACGCCACCCCATCCTTTTACATCGGCAAGGGGAACTCTTGACCCCCGGGTCCTTGTGGTGCTGACCCGGGGCTGCAGACACAGCACTCCTGAGCCGCCCCGGGACTTCAGCGTGCTCCAGCCCCGGCAGCCAGAGACGCCCCTGGCCACTCTCTTATCGCTTTTGGCCGGTGTTTCTGCAGCACCTCCAAGGACAGGTCAAGGGCCAGCACCCCCGTGCTCCATCATGTCAGCACCTGCTCCTCCTGTGCAGCCCAGGCTGCAATCAGCTGCAGCAAGGAGCAATCCCCCTGCAAACCTCCCCGTGCTCCCTCCAGGACCTGGCAGCCCCAGCAGAAAGCCGGGACCTTCTCTGCAGAGCTGGCCCAAAGCCCTGGCAGGTTCATACAGATCCCAGATCAAAGCCCAGGAGCTCGGTGAGCCCGGTGCCACAGGCTGCAGGCAGGAATCCCACACGTGTGGGAAGGAGCTGCTCCCAGCAGGGTGGGGATCGGGCCCTCCGCGGCTTTGCGAGACTCCCGGACAGGGAAACCCTCTGAACCCATCGGCCCCATCGGGGAACGCCACCTCCCTTTCCACGACCACAATTTCCCCTAACAAGCGCTTACACCCCACAGCCTCCCTCGCAGGCTCCTGCCGTTTCACCCATCCTAGCAGCAAAGACAAACTGGTTCCAGCCGGTGCGGCAGCCGGCCGTGCTGGAGGATTGCTGGGGAGCAGGGTCCCACATGGATGCACCCGCTCGGCTGGGACGGGGTGCGCCACCCGCGGTTCCCTGCGCCTGGCACGGGCATCCCCGGTGCCTTCCGCGCTGTGCCCCGCGGAGGGGATGCCCTGCCCTGCCCTGCCCTGCCCTGCCCGGTCCGGTCCGGTCCGGTCCGGTCCCCCCCTTACCGCTGAGCCGGTCCATGGTGCGGAGCCGCGGCCGCCCCGGGAGCTGCGGGCGGGCGAGTGCGGCGGGCAGCGGCCGCCCGGCGGGGCCGGCTCTCGCTCGGGGCGGCCAATCCCTTCACCCGCCCCTCCTTCCCTCCCTCCTTCCCTCCCTCGCTCGGAGCACGGCAGCGCCCAGCCCCGGCACGGCACGGCACGGCACCGGGGACAGCCCTGCGCTGGGGTCCCCTGGCAGTCTGCATCCCCATCATCACCCTGAGACCCCCCGGGAAGGGTGGGGGTCGTGAGTGGGCCACCTCCACCTGTCCGGCTTGGGCAACTTCGGTTCAGGGGAAAAATCCCGAATTCCCACAGTAGCAAGGAGAGCTCCCCCTGAGCCCTCACTCCTCGTGTCCCCCTCCCCAAAATCCCCTCCATGTCTGCTCCCTCCTGTGCCCGGCGTGTCCCTGGCCATGCCGCTGTCATTGTCACTCCCCAGCACAACCTCCAGGGAGACCTGGGCTTGGGAGACCTGTGGGACGTGTGACAGTGCCCAGGCACTGTGGCAGCAGGGATGGTGGCAGCTGGCACTGCCAGGACAATCCGGGCTGCAGGACCGGGACAGAGCAGTGGGGACAGCAGGCTGGGACAGAAATGTGATGAGCTTTCACATGTACCAAATTATCACCTGGGAAAGCAATAATTGAAATATCAGCTGTGAATTAGCAACTGGCCTGGAGAAATTCCCCTTTTTGGGGCAATTTCAGCCCAGGAAACTCGGCCCCTCTCACCCCCCACGCCCAGCTGGGAAGCAGCTCCTGCAGGGGTGGTGTTTGATGGTCTCTCCGTTCTGGATTGAGCCCCAGTGCCCTTCCACAACTTGGGATCTCCTTTGGGGCAGGAATCTCAGCCCAGGGCTGCCAGTGCTGCCAGGCTGCTTTGGGAATTGCAGAGCAGCCAGGGACAGCTTCCAGGGCAGGTGGTGACACCTGGGGTGTCCCTGCACCCCACCAGGGCAGTGGCACACCAGCAGGGACCCTTGGAGTGTCTGCTGCCCCAGAATGGAGCTGGAGATACTGCCCTGGCTCTGAGAGGATAAAAACAAGCCTTGCCTCAGTTTCCCCACCTTTGCCATGCAGGTCCTTGTGGAGGAGAGTTACCATCCATAAAATGCTTTGGAAATGAAAAGATCCTGCTGTTGTGTTATTACTGTTATTAATAACATCCCCCAGGCTTCCTCACTGGAACTGCTGCTG
The DNA here is from genome assembly GCA_013400635.1 of Hypocryptadius cinnamomeus. NCBI lineage: Eukaryota > Metazoa > Chordata > Aves > Passeriformes > Zosteropidae > Hypocryptadius > Hypocryptadius cinnamomeus. The sequence continues at coordinate 17,385 of VYZP01008115.1, read as the reverse complement.
GAGAGGGAAGATTCCTACAGCCACAAACAGCTGAGTTTGGTTTAGAGAGCCCTATTTTGTATGAGTAAAATAATTACCAATCAGCTCGGCTCATTTACTGCTGCACTGGAGCAGATGAGCAGCTCCCAGGGCAATGTTGCCATCTTCACCTCAATCCCCAGCCCTCTCCTGGCTGGCACAAAGCTCCAGAGCTGGAGCTGGGAAAATCCCTGCCCTGAGTGAGCCCCCTGACCTCTGGCAAACCCCAGCAAGGGGAGCCTGCTGATGGAGTTTTGGGCAACAAATTGGGCATCTTTGGATGGCAGGGAGGGCACTGAATCCGCTCCATGGGGACACCAGGACAGGAGGGTTTCAGAGAGGACCAGAATGTGGCCCATGGCACAGTGGAGGTAAAACCTGTGCTGTCCCCTCACAGCTGACCCAGCTCCTGCTGGTACCCCACAGGTCCCTGGCCTGGTTTTGGGACTGTCCAACCCTGGTGTATGCCTGAAAATCCTGCAGGATGAGCAAACAGGAAAGCACAGCACCACAGACAGCAGGGAAGATGTTTGTGTGGAAACAACCTTATTCCTTTTATGAAAAAAATAAGGCAAAAAACAAAGTTATCCCATAGAGTTTGGGATACAAACATGTTGAGTTTGCAGCGGAGGGAGTTGCCTGCATTCCCAGAGGGATTCATCAGGGAATGATGGCAGTTGTGATGGGGAATTCAGGAAAACCCAGGAGAGGTCCAGCAGGTAGTGGGACCTGCATTTCCCACTCCTCTCCTCTGGCCTTTCCCCAGCTCCCAGCTGGAATATCCTGGAACACTCAGCCCTGGACAAACCTGAAGAGCAGCAAGAAACTGCACAAGGCAGGAGATGGCTTTGGCTGATCCACTTGAGAAGGGCTGGGTTTGGGGATGGAAAGTGGCTATTCTGGCACCTTGGGAGGATAAACTGGCTCTGGAGCAACCCAGGCTTTGCAGGGAAAGCCACCAGCCCAGGAGGGACTGGGACTCAGGGTCCCCACCACTGCTATCCCCTGCCCCAAGCTCTGCATTTCAGATCCTGAAGTGCCCCCAGTCCTGGCCATGTGAAGGCAGGGATGGATTTAAGGAGCCTGGAGTGAGATCCCACTTTCCTGCCGTTGTGCCCAGGGCCTTTTCCACCCCAACTCCACAGCCCAGCTGAGCAGGAGGGGATGGGACACCCCAATGCAGCCCCCATGCCAAAGCCCTGCTCTCTGCCAGCCCCAGGCTCCATGGCTGCAGCAGGAAAATCCTTCCCCTGCCCTCGTGTCCCTGTGGAAATTGAAACATCAGATGTGAATCCTCCCCCTGCCCTCGTGTCCCTGTGGAAATGGAAACATCAGATGTGAATCCTCCCCCTGCCCTCGTGTCCCTGTGGGGCAGCAGTGACAGACACCAAGCCTGGGCAGAGCCCGGGGATCCATACAGAAATCAGGCTGGAAAAGGAAAGGAAACACAGAGCACCAAACGATCTGCAAGACTCCAATTCACTCTCAGGGGTGCAGGGAGGGCCCCTGTGGCCCATCCAGCCCCGAGAATCATACAGAGCTGCGATATAGAGATCTCTCTATGTATATATTTATAGGTATGTATATATTTATAGTGCACTGCGTTTAAAACAGCCGGGCCTGCTTCTTCAGCTCGTTCCTCTTCCACAGCGCCAGGCGGTCGAACTCGGCCATGGTCATCCCGAAGATCTGGTAGAATTCCTCCTGGGACAGGTGCCTCTGGGGAGAAACAGGAGGCTGGGCCAGAGCTGGGCACCTTCCAGGGGCTCTGAGGGCACGCCCTGCCCGCTGGGACAATGGGTGACACCAGCCCAGCACTGCTCCCAAGGGAAGGGGGGGACCTGCCTCCCTCCTGCCCCTGCCAGAGGCACAAGGGAGCAGCAGGAGCCCTGTGACAGAGCCTGACACTCGTGTGCCCCTGAGCAGGTGTGGACATGCTCCTCACACGGCCAGGAGCCCCACACACTGCGTGCCAGGGCCACCCCGTGGGACCAGGTCCCTCTGTGCCCTCTGTCCCTAGTGCAAAAGGCTCTGCTCACCTCTAGCCGAGTCCTGTCCACGTCTTTGGGCAGCTGGTTCCTCCCCCTCGTCTTCACCAGCAGCAGCTCGTAGGGGTAAATCTGCACAGGACAGGGACAGGGACACCGTGGGGCAGCCAGAGACACTTGGGCACCCTTGGGAATGAGGGCAAGGCCTCCTGCTGTATTTACAGGGTTTGGGTGGCACAGCTGCCTCCGGGGCTTGGGTGGGACAAGGAGAGGTGGGAATTGCTCTCAGGGTGGCTCTGATCCACCCTGAAGCTCCATGGTGGCTCTGGAACAACCTGCTCACTCTGCAAAAGCAGGAATGAGCCAGGCACGGGCAGGAGCAGGAAACCACAGCACAACCCCCCTGCTCCGTTCCTCACCCAGGGGACAATTGTGCTCAGCAGCACCTGGGACCTGCAGGAGGGGAGGGGCTCTGGTGTGAGCCCCCCAGTGCTGGGATGGGCTGTCAGGTCCAGGATGGAGCAGAACAAAGGCAGAGCTTCCCTCTGAAGAGCCTGGGGACACACGGACACATCCCTGGGGCTCTGGCTGGTGGCCTCTCCTTGCAGCAGAAGGGTCTTACCTTGTACTCTGCGGGGAGAGCAGAAAGACAGACATGAGCCACACCTCTGCTGCCACCACCCTCCCCCGAGGCTGCGGGGACCCGCCCGTGTCCCCCATCTCCCTGCAGCCCCCTCTGCAGAGCTGCCTGGGGGGGTTGGCAGCCCCATCCCATGTCCCCGGGATGCCAGCCCTGTCCCCTCACCTCGCATCCCCCAGTTGACGGCGTTGGTGCTGTCGTAGTGGAACAGCTCCGCGCTGGGAGGCTGCGGAGGGACAGAGACAGTGAGAGGGAGGCTCCTCCCGACACCCAGAGTGGCACCTCCCACGTCCCCAGGGGGGGACACCGAGGTCCCCACCCAGCAGCAGGCAAAGCGAGACACGAGGAGGTGAAGTGACAAGCCCAGGTCACACGGAGGCAGGAGCAGAGCTCCTGATCCCAAACAATCCCCAGGATATAAAGCAAAGCTCTTCTGCTGGCTGGAAATTGCCCTGTGGGAGTTTCAGGGCAGACACTGCTTGGACAGGGCTATTTGGACCCCAATAAATAATGATTATTAATGATAATAATCATTTTGGATTGGCACAGGGCAGCTGTGACAGCAGGGATGCGGAGGAGGGGGAAACAGGACAACCCAGTGATGGAAAGGGAGCACTGGGGGCTTGGAGGAGCTGGGGGAGAATGGGGAATGCCTGGGAGATTGGGGAATGCCTGGGAGAGGAGATTGGGGAATGCCTGGGAGATTGGGGAATGCCTGGGAGAGGAGANCTCTGTCCTAACCCAGGCTTTCAAGGGCTCCTTCTTGGCTTCCCTTCTCCCCTCCCTGGTCCCAGCACCTGCTCCAGCTCGGGCTCTGCCCCTGGCCTGGGGCAGGGCTCGGGTCAGGCACTCACCGCTGTCGGCCAGGTAGTGAGTTCGGGGAGCTGCAAGGAGAGCAGAGCTGCTGTCAGGGAGGGCCAAGCACCCCATCCATGCACAACTGCCCATCCCCAGCCCCACAGATCCTCCCTGGGGCTCCCAGGAGCCCACAGGGCTGAGGGGCTCCCTGAGCATCCCCAGCCAGCTCCGTGAGGGCAGACGTGCCACAAGGAAGGAGAGCATGGAATGGACAGGGCATCTGTGCTGCCAGGTTCTGAAGTGCCCCCCCAGGCCCCAAGGGCAGGGCTGGGTGCCCTGGGGGCTCTGTGAGAAGAGCAGGGCAGCCCTGGGGTGGCAGGAGGTCCCAGAGGTGCCAGCCCAGAACAGGTGACAGCACCTGGGCATGGCTGTGCTGCCAGATCCCCAAGGGATCCTTCAGCCATTCCAGGCTGCCCACTGGGCAATGCCCCATCCCCCAGCTGGGCACAGGGGATGGATGGAGCCCTCCAGAGAGGAACAGACCCTCCCAGGCCCAGCTCCATGCCCAGCACCTCTCACCAGCCCTTTCCTCGTCCCATTCCTCCCTCTCCACCCTGCAGACCTCCCGAGGGGCTGGGGCTGTGCCGGGTGGGACAGAAGGACAGAGGGACAGAGGGACAGCCTTACAGCCATTGAGGGAGCCCTCGTAGCCTGCTGTGTGCAGGGCCTCCCTGCTGCTGGCCGAGCTGCGAGGGGGTGTCCAGGGGTCTGCGTAGGAGTTGGAGCGAGCCTTCATCTCCTCCCTCAGGATCAGCCTCCCGATGCCACTCTGGATCTGGCAGGGGGGAAAAGCCACCTTGCACCCTTCCTGTCCCTGCCCAGCCTGCTCTGGCACACCATGGAAGGGCACAGCATCCCCTGGCATGGGCTGGGCATCTCCTGAGGATGAGCTGCTGAGGTGGGGGTGCCTTGGCAGGGGGATGCTCTGCCCTCCTTCAGAGCCCCTGCTGGGGATGGCCGGGAGGGGACAGATGGCTGAGGGCAGCAGGGATGGTGGTGGCACCTTCTCGGGTGGCAGAGCTGGGCTGAGCCTTCTCCCCAGAGCCAGCTGGGGACAGTTTGGTGCTGGCTGTGCCCAGCAGGGCTGGCACTCACCTTGTGCATGCCCCGGTCGTACCCATCCTCCTCACCACCTGACGAGAACCTCCGGGCCCGGGGAGCTGCAAGGAGACACGTCGGGGGTCACATGGGGACAAAAGGGGGACGGGCAGGGAGGGGGCAGTCCCCAGCTGCATGGGGACAGCTGGCTGCCAGACACTGCTTGGGTTTTGGGGTCACCTTGGCAGGTATCTCAGCCCAACCCCACTTTTTTGTCCAGACCCAACTCAAAGCAGTGTTTCCTCCCAGAAAACGTGGAGCAGGAATGGGTTTCCCTTTCTCCCAGCCCAAGGGGAGTTTGTTACCTTTGGGTGAGCCTTGGAAGGACCAGTACTCCGACTCAGAGTGGTAGTAGGGGTCAGGGGAGTAGGCAGGGCTGTACTTGGATGACTGAGCGATGTCCTCGCTGGTTTTGCTCTTGGTGGCTGCAGAGGGGTTGTCTGCAGAAGGAGCAGGCAGAGCCAAGGTGAGGATCTGCAGAGATCCCCCCCAAACCAAGGCAGAGCCTCTTCCCTCCCCAGGACTGCCAGGGATTTGTGTCTGGGCCTGGAGCAGAGCTGGAATAATCAGTTTTCCAACTGCTGACACCTCCTCAAGGCTGCTGAGGCAGACAGTGGGGACAGTGACAAGCAGGGGATGTCACTGATGTGGCTGGGAAGGGACCCAAATGGCTGAGAGCCCACAGCACCACAAGTGCTGGCTCCTGCTCATCCCAGTCCCAGCAGTGTCACCGAGCTGCCTGTGCTGTCCTGTCCCCAGGAGGTGACAGAGGGGATGGAGGAAGGTTCAGACCCAGCAGGGACGGGGCTCTCTGGGTTCTGCCAGGGAAAGGTGGCAGCACAGGAGGAGCAGAGGGACTCTGGCAGGGCTGGGTCCTCATGGCAGGGACACACAGGGTACTCAGGCTGGGGACAGAGCCTCGACAGCACACGGGGCAGCCCAGGGGGAAGTTCTGCTGCACCGGAGGCCAGGAGAGTGACAGGGGACGGAGCAGCAGGGACAGGAGGTGGCAGAGCCATCCCACAGCTCCGGCAGGCACAGGGACCCAGCAGGTACTTACAGCAGCAGGAGCAGGCAGCAGCGAGCGGTGGGAGGTGGGCAGGAGGGAGGGGAGAGCCAGGGAGAGAGAGGAGACACAATTACTGCTCAGGAGACACTGCTCAGGAGACACAGTCACTGCTCAGGGGACACAGTCACTGCTCAGGGGGAGCTGCTGTCCCTCCGTGAGCAGCAGCAGGCAGGGACAGAGCAAGCCAGCCCCTCGGAGAGCCACCAAGCACCGAGAGTCACCAAGCACCGAGAGCCACCAAGCACCGAGAGCCACCAAACACTGAGAGCCACCAAGCACCAAGAGTCACCAAGCACCGAGAGTCACCAAGCACCGAGAGCCACCAAGCACCGAGAGCCACCAAACACCCTCCCCAACCTGCAGTACCCCTGCAGCCTGTTTCACGCTGGAGCAGCCACCCACGATGGGCTGCATTTTCTCCAGGGCTGCATGTGAAACTGCAAATTGCTTTTTTCATCCCTTTTCTGAGGCTGCTCTGACTCCCTCACCCCACCAAGGCCCTGCTCCCCCTCCCACAGCCACCCCTGGTGTCACTGCCAGCCTTTGCTCCATCCCTCACAACAGGGCTGTGGTCCAAAGTCACACCTGTCCCCCGCTGAACCCTCTCTGCTGCCCAGAGCAGGAGCAGGAGCATCCCACCGCAGCCCAGCACCCAAACCCTGATGCCTGCCCCATCTCCCACCCAGCTCTGAGCACTCTGGTCCCCTCCCCGGGGTGACATGGGGACAGGGACAGGGCAGCCAGACCGTACCGTGGCGCTTGTAGATGGGCGGCTTCCTGTAGATGTTACTCTCGCCAGCAGCTGGTGGGAGAAGAGAGAGAGAAAAGGAAGAAAGAAGGGGAGAGGGAGGTGAGTGTGGGCGTGCTGAGAGCGCACAGGACACGGGTCCTGCAGGAGCCACCATCCCCACGGCACGTTTCCATCACACAGCCGCCTCCGGGCCCTCCAGTGCCCCGGGAGGGTTCCGGGAGAGCTCCGGGAGGGCTCCGGGCCGGCGGGCCGGGCACGGGAGAGCGGTCCCGGCTGCCCAGGAGCGACAGGACATGCAGTGAGCGCCCAGCGACAGCATGCACCGGGACGGGGGCACAGCCTGCCAGCCGGGCACCCGCGGCGTTCTCGGGGTGCCAGCACCTGCAAGAACCGCCTGCGAGCTAGCTGGGGCGAGCCAACAGCAGCCAAAGCCTCTTTCCGCAGCAGAGAGAGAAAAGAGCGAGTCGGGAGGGAAAGCGAGCTGGAGCAGGGAGGGGGCCATCCATAAACCACCGAGCGGCAGGGCAGGGATGGGGAGGGATGGGCAGGGATGGGAGCGGAGCTGGGGGAGCCTCCGGGTGTCCTCAGGGCATCAGCGATGCCTTGGGGAGGGTGCCACGCTTTTGGGGCACGGGGAGGTGCCAACAGCTGGCTGGACGGTCCGGGGTTCTGACCCCGCCGAGGGGTGACGGGCAGCTCTGCCTGCTTCCCAACCCCCTCTCCCTTCCTGCCCGCTCCGTCCCCGTCCCCGTGGGCTCTGCGTGGCCGGGGACGGGTGGTGGCCCTTACCTGGTGGCCCCCTGCAATCCCTGCAGAAGGGGAGCAGGCATCTGGCAAGCCCAGCAGACACTGGGGGGAGGGAGCGGCGGGCCCTAGGGGGAGTATAAAATAGTCATCTGTAGCGGATGGGTGTGGAAACGCCTCTGGCAGACACGCTCCGGCTGGTGATCCTGGGGGGAAGGCAGGGCGGGGGGCAGGCTCTCACCAGGGCACTCATCTTCGTGTGGGGAAGAGTGGGGAGAGGGCAGGGAGGAGGAAGAAGAGGGATGTTGCAAGGATCAAGCAGACTCCGGGCGGCTCTGGGACCTCCGGGTGGTGACGGGGGGGGAGAAGGAGGAGGGTTCAAGCCGTAGGTCCTGTTTATGGATGGCCTCTACCAGGGGTACATCCTGCTGCCAGCTGGCTCTAGGCAGGCGGCGGAGCTAGGCATGCGACACAGCGGGGACGGCACATGCGGGCATGCCACGGACACGGCGCTCCCCGGGCAGCGGGGCGCTCCGGAGCCTACCTGGGATGTGGAAATGCTTGGGCGCTTGGTATGAGGTTGGAGTGGAGGACCTCACATCTAACTGGCTATAGTAGGGGGAGCTGCGCCCGCTCTCGGTGCCTACGCGGGGCCGAGCAGAAGCAGCCGTGAGTGACCGAGAGAGAGAACAAGAGGCAGAAGAAAATGGGTGTTAAATGCAGCGGTGTTAGAACAGCGGGGGTGACCCGTGTGAGGGGCGGTGGTGACGGGGACGTGCGCCGGGCTGCGGTCCGGGAGCGGCGGTGATGGAGCGGGGCAGAGCTCCCGCATCTCCGGGATGCGGAGGAAAGCCCGGTGCGGGGCTGGCAGGAAAGCCGAGCGTGCTGCAGAGGCAGGGATGAGCCCTTGGCAGTGCAGCGCGGCTCTCGGTGAGCTCAGAGCGTTCCAGTCCTTCCTCCGCAGCTCCAGAGGACAGGAGACACGGCCCAGGCGCGCTCTGCTTCCCGCCGTGCTCCGGGCTGTGCGTGCATGTGCGTGTGCGAGGAGCTCCCCGGGCACAAGCACTCTCCTGCACACCCCTCCCAGAGCCACCAGGGCAGCTGAGGGGTCTCCACCAGAGCTGCAGGTCACCTGCCTCCCACCCCGTCCTGCCTGAGCCCCAAATTCCCCTTGGCCTCTCCTTGCTGCTCGCAGGAGTTGGAGAACCAGGGGATGTGCAGAGCCGGGTGCTGCTGCCACCGTGGGCCACCCCGGGCCTCCTGCTGCTCGCCAGATGAGAAACCACAGAAATCCCAGAGCTGTTTTTGTGATCCTCTCTCCAGCTGGCGGTTGGGGCTGCAGCCCAAATCCTCACCTGAGCGGTAGAAATGGTGGGGGGACCTGGGGATGGTGGGGGACATGCCCTGGCGGCTGTAGGTGGGGGAGTCGATGTAGCCAGGGCTGGAGGCTCGCCTCTGCCGCGGGTCAAAGCTCTCGTAGATGTCCTGGCGTGGGGAAGGTGTGGAGAGCGGGGTTAGAGCTGCCAGGGGGTGTCCCACGGATGGGGTCCCTGCCTGGGGCGTGCTCTGTGTGTGACACCGGGCAGGGGCTGTGTCCTCTGAGGCTGGAGGGGTCCCCAGCCTGCCCTGCCTGCCCCTGCCAAGGCACAGGCAGCAGAGCTCAGGGGTTGGGACAAGGTGACAGAGGGTTTGTGCCTGGAGATTGTCCCCTTCCCTTGAAGTTGTTCCCAGCCACTGGGGCTCCCTCCATGGGGCAGAAGCTGCACCCTGGGGCCATTCTGCCAGAAAGGGCTTTGACCTTGCTCTCTTTGGGGCCTGAAGGACACAACAGTCCCCCTCCCCCCACCTCCCCACACCCTGGGACAGCCACCAGCCCAGGGGGACGAGCAGCAGAGCCTCTGGGCAGAGGGACATCCTGAGGCAGCAGCAGTGACAGACCCCAGTGCCCACAGGGGCATTACCTGTGAGTATGGGGAGAGGGTCCCCAGGGACTGGAGGCAGCAGGAGGCAGAGTGAGGAGGAAAAGAGAGAGAGAGAGACAGCACACAGTTAAGAGGAGCAGGGACAGACTGGGGTTCCACAGCAGCTCGATTCCCTGGGTTACACTGGGGGTACAGCTGGAGCTGGACTGGGGCAGGGCTGGGCAGGGAGCCCTGGCCAGGAGAGGAACTGGCAGGAGCAGTCAGCAGCTGTCACCTCTCAGAGACCTCTGTGGAGAGGGGGAGGCACAGAGGGCCATGGCCACGCTGCCTGCACCATGCTGGCTGGGCTGCAGGACACCAGGCTTGTGGCAGAACCTTGGGGAGGGGATGTGAGAGGTGCTGCTGCCAAATCCTCTTCCAGCACCACTTCAGGTGCCCCTCCTGTGAGAGCTGCTCAGACCCTCTCCTTCCCTGAGCTCCCTGAGCTCCCCCAGCAGGGCAGGCAGGACAGCCCTGTGCCTGAGCATCCCCTCCTCCCAGCCCTGCACTGCCCCAGCCCCTTCCCTGGCTGCAGGGCCAGCACCCCACAGGGCAGCCCTGCTCCAGAGGTGCTCCAGAGGTGCTGTGCTGGCTGGCCTGCAGGATTGCCTGCCAGGGGCCAGGCTCAGGGCTGTGAGGGGTGGTTTCCCTGCCCATCACTCCTCTCACACAGCCCTGTCTGTCCCTGCACATGCCCTAAGGTCACGGGGATCTCTCTGACTCTGCAGCAGCATCACTTCACCTCCATCAGACCTGCCCAAGCCTCTGGGAGAGGCCCTGCCCCACTCCTGCCTCCCTGCACGGCTCCCACTGGCATGAGGAAGCCCCCCAGAGCTCTCCCCAGAGTGGGGCCCGTTGCTGCACCCCAGCAGGGCTCCTGCAGCCCCAGTACCTCCCCATAGCTATATCTCTCCAGCGTCTCGTCCGACGTGTATCTGTGGTAGGGCTCGTAGGAAATGAGGTCAGGACGCTGCACTTCATAGATGGCTTTAATCTTGGGAAGAGCTGCCAGGTCTTTGTAATTAAGGATCTCATTATCCACTTTAGCCTAGGGAGAGGGAGAGACAGACAGAGAGATGGAAAGGAAGAGGAGGAGAGAAGGGAAAGGAAGGGAAGCTGGAGTGCACAGAGTGGAGCCAGCACGGGGCAGACAGAGCCCACTGTCACCCCAGCAGCGGGGACAGGTAAGAGGAGAGGCCTGAGAGGCAGCAGTGGGAGGGCACAGGAGCTGGGAGGGCAGGACTGTGCCCCTGAGTGCTCCTGAGCTGTGCCATGGCACTGGTGGCACAGCGTGCTGCGGGGACAGGGGGACTTGTGCGTGCTGTCCCCAGGTTCTGGGCTTGTCCCACTGAAGAGCTGTGGGTCTGTACTGTCCCCAGGTTCTGGGCTTGTCCCACCAAAGAGCTGTGGGTCTGTGCTGTCCCCAGATTCTGGGCTTGTCCCACTGAAGAGCAGCTCTGGCACTGCTGTCCCCACCCCCGGGGGAGGGGCAGGGCTGGACTTACGCAGATGACACGGTTTGGGGAGCCGATGCTGGAGCCAGGGGGCGAGATGGAGGTTTCTGACGTCCTTCTGTGCTGTGGAGGCACAAAGGGGGAGGGCAGGTGAGAGCAGGGCAGGGAGGGCCCCCTGAGCAGGCAGATTGTTGGTTTGGGGCTGAATTTCACTGTCACAGCCCCGGCCACGGCTGCCCATCATCCTCTGGGCAGCCTCAGGAAGCCACTCCAGGTGTGGGCACTGCCAAAACAGTTCAGTTCCAGCAGGGACTCAGGACAATGGCACCTGGGACGTGCCACCTCACAGATGCCCCTCTCCCTGGTGCCTACCTTCAGCTTCTTCTCTGCTCTGGCCGCCTGCTTGCAGATGGGGTGCCACACCTCAGAGCCTGCAAGGCAGCAGAGGGACAGTGCTCAGCCCCACACACGGTCACCCCCTGCCAGGGGGCAGCCAGGTCCCCCTGCCACCTCCCTGCCACCTCCAGCAGTGCCACAGGAACGGGCAGGGCAGTGGGGACTGAGTGTCTGTGATGAGGAATGGAACAGGGCAGGGGCCAAACCTCAGCTGGGACAGCAAACTCGGGTGGATTTGGGGTGGCCCAACCAGTTGCTGCTGGTTAAACTGGGGTGACACCGAGCTGGGGACACCACAACATCTCCATCCTTTGGGCTGGAGTGAGCAGAGATTGGGCTGTGCCCAGGTGTGCAGGGAGATGAAAAGCTCCCAGCTCAGGGGCAAGGCTCACGGAGAGCAGAGATTTTTGCACCCAGCAGCTGGAGAGCAGTGGGAGGGGGATCCCTGCACTGCTGCACACAGAGACCCTTCCAAGTGCCACGAGGAGCCAAACCCCACAGTCCCCCCAGCCCTGCAGGCCACAGATTACCTGTCAGGTACATCTCCTCTCCCTCTGTGAACATCTGGTGGCAGCGCACACATCTGGCACAGGTGGGGTGGTAGTGCTTCCCTCCGGCCTGCGGGGCGAGCACAGAGGAGCTGCATCCCCCCCGGCCCTGCCAGAGCAGCTCCTGCTGCCCAGCCAAGCCTCCCCCGCTGAAGGGCAGCCCCTGCTCCGGTTCCTGCCGTGCCAGGGGTGTTCCAGGGGGTGTTCCAGGGGATCAGTGCCCCCCGGGAGGGTGCTGCAGCCCCGGAGCAGGCTCGGCAGCGGGCAGCAGTGCGGGATGCGTTTCCAAGGCAACAGGCGACAGGGATGGGCTGGGGACATCCGAGGCCGGGCATGGCAGCAGCTGCTGGGGGCTGATGTCCCACAGCTCCCGCTGTCACTCCCGCTGTCCCCAGCTCCAGTATCCAAGGGCTGGCGTTGCTCCCCCCTCTCCCACCCTCGGGAGGAGGCGGTCAGGCTGTGACAGAGCTGCTGCACGGCCCCCGGGGATGGAGAGTGGCACCCTGGCACCCCTCCCCAGGGCATGTCCCTGTCACAGCCCCGGCACTCACCTCCAGGACGCGGCCGCTGATGTAGCGGTCACAGGTCTCGCACTTGATGCCGAACTGGGCGTGGTAGTCGGACTCGCAGTAGGGGATGCCATCCCTTGGGAGAGGCACAGAGGGGTGAGTGCCAGGTGAGTGAGTGCCAGGCGAGCCCCTCGGCACGCCCCCAGCCCCGCGGCCAGCCCGGAGTGTCGCGGGGCGGTGGCACTCACTTGCTGATGTACTCGCCGGTGAGGATGACTCCGCACGTTTGGCACTTGAAGCAGCTGACGTGCCACTGCTTCTCCAGGGCCAGCAGCGACTGGCCCTGCTTGATCTCCTCCTTGCAGCCAGCGCAGTCTGGGGGGACAGGAGGGGTGTGGGCACAGCAGGACACCCCCAGCTGCTGTGTGACAGCCCTGGCACTGCCCTCACCCCCAGAGGACAGCCCTGCCCCGCAGCATGACCCGGGATGATGCTGATACAAACACCCTGCTCCTGAGGCAGCCTCGTGGGGATCATTTCACTGTGGCAATCTGTCACCTCTGCTTGTCCCCAGCACAGGAAATTGGGACCTCGGAGGTACCGCTGGCACCCAGCCCTGAGCTGGGCTTCCCTCGGGGTCACCAGTCTGAGCCAGCTGGACATCAGGAACAAATTCTTATCTGAAACAGTGACTGGGCACAGGGATGGTCTGCCCAGGGAGGGGCTGGAGTCACCGTCCCTGGCTGGGTTAGAAGAGCCTGGACGTGGCACCCAGTGCCAGCATTCAGCTGATGAGGGAGGAGCTGCTGGGTCATGGCTTGGACTCGATGACCTCAAAGGTCTTTTCCAGCCTGGTTTGTTGTGTGCTGGGCCGTGGGAGGGCCCCGCTGGGCTGGCAGGTGCCCAAGGGTGGGAAGTGGCCAGCAGAGGAAGGGCTGTGCTGTCCAGCCCCGCGTCCGGCCCCGCTGCGCCGTCCCCCAGCCTCCCTTCCTCCCCTGGCTGCCAGCAGGAAGCACATGGGCCTCGGACCCTGACCTTGACTCCTCCTTGTCCTCTGTCCCCTGGGCAGCAGGTCTGCCTGGAGGGGGGTTTCTTTAACCCCGTCCCTGCCACGGGGGAAGCAGGAGCAGCCAGCCCAGCCCAGGCTGCTCCATCCCAAATCCCTGCCTGGAAGATTTCTGACCCCTGGACAAAAGCAGGATCTGCTCCCTCGTTGGGGTCCTGCTGCTTTGGGGTTGTTAGCAGGGCTGGGGCTGCAGGGAGAGGCTCGGCATGCTGCTCCTAGGGATGCCTTCGCTATGGAATGTGCCAGCAGCCCGCAGAGCTCCCTGCCACCCCGCTGGTGGCACTGCCGGGGCACAGCTCCCTGCCACCCCGCTGGTGGCACTGCCGGGGCACAGCTCCCTGCCACCCCGCTGGTGGCACTGCCGGGACACAGCTCCCTGCCACCCTGCCGGTGGCACTGCTGGGGCACAGCTCCCTGCCACCCTGCTGGTGGCACTGCCGGGGCACAGCTCCCTGCCACCCCGCTGGTGGCACTGCCGGGGCCACCGGGGCGGGCGGGGACAGGCTCCGTGCGCCTGCAGCTGCCGGGAATGAGGCGTGGTGTCCTCAGGTAACCCCGCTGCAGGGCCGAGCAGCGCCGGGAAGGGGATGGGGAGGGAGAGGAAGGCGGGAGGGAGGCAGAGCCTGGCTCCGGGCAGCTCCGGGAGCTCATGGAGGAAGATGAGGGAATTCCTGTCCTTTGGCTCAGTCCAGCCCTGCCACGTCCCCTCCATCGGGGGCTGGGGGGCAGCCTGGGGGGCTCACAGGGGGTCCATCAGCAACAACCCCACCACCAGCAGTGCCACCATGGTGACTGGGTGAGGAGGACCACGGGTGACACCCAGTCCTGGCTCTGGCCCTGGCTGCAGGACTGTGTCAGGCACTGACCCCCACGGCAGGAAGGAAGGTCCTCCCAACCTGGGGTCAAAAGCAAGGCCAAACCCACCCTAAAGAGCTTGTCCATCGCTTCAGCTGACTTTTAGGGGATCCCTGGGGTTCACCAGAGCAAGGGGATGAGCAGAAAAAACCTTTCAGTGCTTGCAGACCCAGCAAGGAGCACCAGTGCTGTGACAGCCCCAGGAGCATCCCCAGGGCAGCCACTTGGACACAAACCAACTGACTCGGAGCAAACCCAGCTCCAGAACCCCCCCATGAGCTCTGACAGGGTGGTGGCACCTGCCCAGGTCACCAACAGGCCGGGGGAGTTTCCAACACCAGCCACAATCCTGGGTGGAGCCGCAGGACTGCCCCGTCCCTCCTCCCAACCCTCGGCGACACCCTGGCTCTGCAGGGCAGCCCCAAAGCCTGTCCTGTCACCCCCTGCAGGGACACACGGCCCCTCTCTGCGTATCCAGCACAACTTACGGCTGGGCCCGTGGATCTTGATGGGCTTGGTGCTGAGCAGGGACTGCGAGCAGGTCTGGCAGACGCAGTCCTTCCCGCTGAACGTCACCTTGTCTCCGATGGGGAACGGCTTCCTGCGGCCAGGGACAGGTGGGGAGGGGTCAGCAGCGCCCCCGGGGGCTCCTCCTTCCCCCAGGGCCAGCAGGGAGCTCCGGCAAGGGCTTCTCCAAGGGGCCAGCAGCCCTCGGTGCCAGCTGCCACTCACCTGCAGGTGCTGCAGACAAAGCACTTGGGGTGGTAGGTCCTGCCCAGGGCAGAGATGACCTCGCCGGTGATGAAGTCCCCGCAGCTGTCACAGCGGGTCCCGTAGAGCTGCTGGTAGTCGTGGGTGCAGATGTACTCCTGGTTCTTGAAGAAGAAACCCGACTGGGCCAGGTCGCAGCCGCACACTGGGGAGAGGACACGCAGCCATCCATCACGGCAGGTCCGCGGTCCCCGAGGTTGGCAATTCCCGACCTCCGCCGCCTCTCCAGCCTCCCGCAGGTATCTCCGAGGGTTTCCCTCGCCAGCCGAGCTCTGGGGCCTCCCACAAGATGTCAGTGTCGGGCTGTGGGATGGGGCGGCTCCCGCAGGGAATGCCACAGCCGGCAGGGAGCCCCTGCACTGCAGCGCTCCCGCAGCTTGGCACCACCTGGGCATCCCCTCCCGGACCTGCTGCGCCTGCCCGGGGCTCAGCCCCTCCGCCTGGTACTCTCGCGGTGTGAGGAAGATGAGGACGGGGCTGGGAGTGCCCATGGGACAGCTGGGGAGGGGTGTTGTCCCTGCCAGCTCCGTGCTGAGCCACCTGCACTCCCGGCCATGGAGCCCTGCCCTGGCGGGAGCAGCTCCTGGGAACACTTGGAGCTCTCCCTGCCCTTTTCCCATGGGTGCCCAGCCCAGCCCGGCTTCCTCCCTGCTGTGGGAAGTGTGGGTGGTGCACAGCCCATCACAGGAATCCAAGCAGACGTGGCCAGCCCTGGCCTCAGCATCATCTCCCTCCTACGGCCTCTGCAGCCAGAGGGACCCGGGGAGCAGCAGAGCCTGGCAGTGCAGTGGCACAGGGTGCTCCTGGGGCCTGGGCACCGTGCCCAGCCCGTCCTGCAAGGTGACAGGGTGGGGAGGGGACCACAGAGCGACTGGGCACCCGCTGGCACAGCCCACCTTTCTCTGTGTTTGTCCTTCAGCCCCTCTGTCCTGTCCCTGCAGCTGTGGGGCAGCCCTGGGTGGCAGGGGACAGGGATGCAGCTCCTGCCCTGTGCTGCACCCCTTGGCCCAGCTGCTCCCTGGAGACCCAGCAGGGGAATTTGGGTCTCCCAAACATCCTGTCAGCAACGAGGGACAGGCCAGCAGCTCGGGGACAGCATCAGGAAGGAAATGCAAGGTAAAATGAGGCTGCTCTGTGCCCTGTTTGCTGTGGGAACAGCACATCCCATGGCTCACTCCTGTGCCAGCTTCTGGGGACAGGCAGCGGGGCTGGAGCCAGCCAGAGGTGGCAGGAGGTGAGAGCTGCCAGGGAAGGTGAGACAGGAGGATTTCCTCTCATTATTTATTCCCTTTCACTTGGAAATCGGGCAGTGAGCTCTGCCAGGCTCTCCCTGCTGGCTGCTGCTCCCTTTGAAGCTGTCTGAGCTCTTTGTCTGGATGCTCAGCTCCTGCTGGATCCTCCAGGCTGAGCTGGGAAAGGGCAGCACGCCCAGCACGGGGCCCTGCAGGTGCCAGCCAGCCCTGAGGGCATCCCAGGACAGATCCCCCCTCCCAAAACCCTGGGGCTGCCCACCCCACAGGGGACAGGGCTGCAGCAGGGTGGGGACAGCCCGGGGAGTGTCACCTGCAGCCAAACCCTCTGTTCTGGCAAGGAGCAGAGGCTGACCAGGGGGATGGGGATCATGCTTAGCACAGGGAGCTTGGAAGAGCAGAGGCCTTTAAAAAGCCCTGGGATGGGGAATTTTACAGCCTGCAGAAGCTGGCTGAGAGCAGCTGCTCCGATAAAGGAGCTGAGGAGCAGCAGCAGCTCTGCACCATGAGCTTTACAGCCCTGCAGCTCTCCCCTGCTGCTCCAGGAGGATCCAAAGAACCTCTCTGCTGCACTCCTGCCAGCCCTGGGGGCACCAGGTGCCAGCTGCATGCCGTGGGCAGGTGGCAGGGATGTCACTGGGACGTGTCACCCAGCCCCAGCTCTGTCAGAGCTGCTCTGGGCATCTCCCCACCTCGCTGCCTCTCAGCCAGGCTGGCAGTGCCTCCTCCCCCTGCTCCTCCCCCTGCTTTGGGAGCAGCTGAAGGACACAGTGACCCCCCCCAGACACAGATGGGCACGTTTGGGACCTGCAGGCTGCTCCAGGGTAGGGACACTGGACACCCAGTGGTGTCACTGGCTGTGCCATCACTCAGGGGCTCTGCCTGCCCTGTGCCACACCACATCCCCCCTGCAGCTGCCATCTCAGTGGGCCAGGCAGGTCTGTCCCCAGGGCTGTGGGACACCCTGGCCAGGAGCTTTTTGGGGAGCCTTGTCCTACCTTGGCAGGTGAAGCAGCGGATGTGGAAGTGGTTGCTCTGCACACGCACGACCTCGCCCTTGCAGGTGTCCCCACAGCGGTAGCACTGGATGGCAGAGGAGCTGCTCCCAGGGGTGTAGGGGTTCTGCTGGTAGGGAACTGCTGGCAGCAAGGAGGGAGAGCAGGAGGAGAGAGGGGAAGGGTCTGTTAGGATGGGGGACACGGGCAGGTGTCACTGCACTGAGCTCAGGCCGGTGGCTGTGACAAGGCCAGGCCAGCACTGAGGGCAAGGGACAGCACCCAGTGATGTCACCATCATATTTTCTGAAAAATCCCTTCGCCAGGATTTTCTCCTGGGAAGCTGAGAAGCCTCAGAGAAAAATGAAAACAATAATTATATGATTCGCTTCTCCTGTGTTTTGCTGCTTTGGA
>VYZP01008112.1:0-21824 GCA_013400635.1 Hypocryptadius cinnamomeus | reverse complement strand
CAGAACTGGCCTCATGGGTGTTATATTTATTTGACTATTCAAAAAAAATTTAAAAAAAAAAAATATATATATATATAGAGGAGAGTGCCTGAAAACACTAACAGCAGTTTTGATCTCTAAACTCTAAACACTAGGTTTCTACAGGACATGATCTTCACATTTGAGCAAGCAAGAAGTATCAATATGAAGACCCCAGAAAGAGGCTAGGTAAGAGGAAAAAGCGCCATTTAAAATAAGAATAAAATAAAAATATTGCATGTTGTTAATTTGGCAGTGCCTTTGCACAAAAGCAGAAGAAATTATTTATGAAAACCTGTAAGTGCACAAGTGCACACTGTGCACAAAAGTAGACAAAATAGGTATATATACACCAAAATAAATAATTCTATGCCTGACCTGCTCATAATAGTGAACCTATCTCTGCTTTCCTTCTTTTCCTGTTTTCCTGTACTCCTACAGACAAAACAAAAACAACCCAGAAAACAATTTCCAAACACTGTTTTGGAAAAATATTTTAGCAATAGTACTTTTAGGAGAAAAACTGGTTTGATTATATTGTGTGTGGACTCTAAACCTTAACCAAATCCCACAGTAAGTAGACATTTAGCATAAATATTTTTTCAGATCACATGAATACCTAAAGTGTGTGTCTGAGCAAATGGATAACTCCCTATGTTACTACAGGTTTTGGGAGGCTGCGTGATAATGATGCAAGCCATGAAGATGAATTCATTTAATACTTTCCTTTACTCATATATGCATATGAACATGACAACTATCAGGCTAAACTCAGCCCTGTTACTTAAAATGTGCCCCTTGAGATCACAGTTTAGTATAACTTGTGAAACTACAATATTTTTCAATATATATTTGCTTTTATTTTCAAGTGAAAATTAATTTTTCAAATCTCCTTTAAAAAACACATAATGGTGAATATATCTACTCTCATATTTACAAATTTACTATAGTTTACCACGCAAATTCTGACAAGAGATATTACTTTGGAAAATGCAAAAATAATTATTGTTGCAGACATATAATAACTTTGGAATAGCAGAAACACAATAATTCTTTTAAAAAAGTAAATTATTAAACATTTGGGATAGAGATTTTTCTCCTTCAGTACATTTTTTCTCCTGTGTTAGAAGTTCCAAATACAAGGTTTCTATGATTTTTTGGGGGGGACTTCTATCTATAGCATATACCTATATCAATGCCCTCACAAAGAAGTCTCTAGATTAACCACTTACACATAATGATGTAAGGCAGCCTGCATCTCATCATGCCAAAAAACTATATTCTATTAAGCTGTCAGTACCAATCTGACTGGCAACTTCAAAGGTAAATATCTTTCCATCATAACAAGTATTTAATCATGGGAAACCTCATTTTTCAAATTATTCTGAGGCAAAGAGTAGAGCATCATCTACTATAGCTTTGGCAATGGCCACGCCCATTAAATTTGCATGAAGTAGCTAAAAAAATGTGTGCAGCTTTTAAACTTGAAGTTAGTATTTAATTTTTTTTCTCATGGTGAATGATTCACTTACTAGAGGAAAGGACCCATATTAACCTAGCCTCCAGTTGCATCACCATAATAACTAACAGCAAAACTGTCAAATCATCACAAAGTAGCAGAATGAATATGTCATTTTTTCACTGTTTATTTTTTTTGTCTTTTGTGCAGCACAAAACACTGATTTAGAAAGTGCCAGAGCCTTACCTTGGCTGAGTGCTCCATGGTGACAACCACTTTGGTCTGCGCACTGGATACCAGGTCCATTGCACCCCCCATTCCTTTCACCATCTTACCCTGAAATGAAATTTTTAATGGAAATGAATTTTTTTTTTTTTAAGATAATATTGTGGCTGCAAGTGACAGCACAAGATAGTCAACTTTTCCTGCATCGAAAGCCCACCTATTTCATAACCACAATATTCAAACACCAACAGAGGGAAAAGAGCTGTCTCATTCTTGGCTCTATATGATGCAAATAAGAGAAAACTGATGAGTAGAACAAGGAGAGCCATTGCCATGGCTCCTTCCCTGGGCTGTAACCGAAATCTGAGTAGTATCACTAGCTTAGTGGAAGCACTGACACCGAGGAGAAATGAATTTAGCTCCAATGGTTTCATCCCACAAAAAGCAAAGTGTACATCTACCTGTTGATGGAAATGTCACTGCTCCCTCTAAAGAAATCTCTACTTATGAAATGCAGCAACAAGAACATCTGAACACTGTACATCCACCAGACAGTTTAGAAAGTCTCTTGCCACTTCAGAAAGCCATGCTTTGTATCACTATATCAGTAGAAATCAATTGGTTTTGTTCTGTTCCAGATGTCTGTAGAGGTCATTTCAGAGTATGGGCAAATACATAAATGCAGCTCAATATTCACTTCTGTTTGTCCCTCAAAACAAGCAATGTTTTCAGCCTCTGGACTCATTCTTCTCTTGAAGTGTGTTACAATTCCACGTGTTACCACAGCAGGTGTCTCGTGGTTTGGTGTTCAGCTACCTTCTATAATGCTATGGCATTCAATCCTGCCTGCTTTCACTACCTTAAACTGGATGCATCTGATCTTGGAAGGTAAAGAGGTCCAGACCTGACACACTGCTGACAGGAAATGATCAGAAGTACAAGTTCTGTGAGTAAGAGCACTTTTGAACAAGCTCTAGACCCCAATAACTAAAGACAGCAACAACCTCACATACCAACCCAGAGCTGCCAAGGAGGAAAGAAACGGGAGTGCAAGAGGGGCTAGTAGGAAACATGACATAAGGAGTGGAACGAGAATAGTGAAGGGCCTTGAGAGGAAGCCATATGAGGAATGGCTGAGATCAGGTCAGCCTGGAGAATAGGAGGGGAGACCACATTGTAGTTACAACTCCCTCTACAGGGGAAGAGGAGGAGCAGGCACTGATGTCTTCTCTGTGGTGACCTGTGGCAGCATGTGAGGGAATGGCCTGAAGTTGTGTCAGGGGAGATTTAGGCTGGATATCAGGAAAGGGTTTTTCACTCAGAGGATGGTTTTCACCCAGGGCACTGGAGCAGACTCCCAGGGAAATGGTCACAGCACCAAGCCTGGCAGGGTTCAAGAAGTGTTTGGACAATGCTCTCAGGCACAGGTGTGACTCCTGGAGATGGTGCTGTGCAGGGCCAGGAGTTGGACTTTGATGATCCTTGTGGGTCCCTTCGAACTCAAAATATTCTGATTCTGTCAATTTTACAGATGAAAATAAATTAATTTTTGCCTCAAATGGTTTGCATTTGGTTTTGAGTGGTTAAATGGACAGTAATACAACATTTTCTGTTACAGATATAAAACCTAAAAGTTTATGATTAAATGTCTGGAGAACTTCCTAGTGCAAAGCTCTTCTTTTGTGCTTCCTATTATCAGCTCTGTGATCCAATACCTTACAAGTATCAGTACCTATGGTCCATGAAAATAAACATATGGAAGAGACTTGTCTCATTAAACTGCCAGGCCAGCTACTTGTTAGTCTCTAGATCATTATTGTCTCTTCTGTAATGAAGGCAGTTGTATTGATTTGGCACAGTCTGGTTTTCCGTAGCAGGGGGACCACAAAGATGGTTCCTTGTGAGAAGCTGCTGGAAGCTTCCACCATGTCCAGCAGAGCCAAACCCTGATGGGTCTGAAGCTGGACATGCTGCTGGCCTAAACTGGGCACATGAGAGAGGCTGGTAACACCTCTGTGACGACATATTTGAGAAGAAAATCAAAACAAAGTCACAAGGTTTCAGCTTCTAGTCAGAGAAGAGGAGGAGGTGAGAACGTGAGGGAAACAACTTGGAAAACACCAAGGTTAGTGGAGAAGGAGGGGGAGGAGGTGAGAACATGTGAGGGAAACAACTTGGAAAACACCAAGGTCAGTGGAGAAGGAGGGGGAGGAGGTGCTCCAGGCACAAGAGCCAAGATTCCTCTGCAGGCCATGGTGAGACNGGAGCAGCCTGGCCTTGGAGGACTGCACCCCGTGGAAGAGTGACCCATGCCACAGCAGTTTTGGGAGGACTCTCTGCCCGTGGGAGGGACTCACGCTGCAGCAGGTGCGGTTTGGCTGCTGCTGGTGAGAGTGGACCCACACAGGAGAAGCTCACAGAGAACTCTTCCCATGGGAGGAACTCCATGGCCTCTCAGGGGAAGGGTTCCTCTCCCGGAGCAGCGGAAGAAAAGCTTGATGATGAACTGACCAAAACTCCCATGCCCTGAATCCCTGGCAGTGGGAAGGAGGAAGGGGCTGGGGGGAAAGGGTGTTTTAAGGGTTTATTTTACTTCTCATTATCCTCCCCTGAATCTGTTAGGAATAAATTTCACTTTGCAACTAAAGTTATGTCTGTTTTGCCCTTGAAATATTTCTCCCAGTCCTTTTCTGACTTCATTAATTTTTCCCTTTTCCGTCCTTTGCCCAGCTGTATTAGGGGAAGGTGAGCGAGCGGCTCGTGTGGGTGCCTGGTGTTGGGCCAGTGTCAAACCACAACAGCAGTATTCACACACACACACACACACACACAAATATTCCCATTTCCCTACTGTTGGCACTGTGAAGAACAACAAGCCCTTTGGCACCGTTCAGTCAGACTAATATTTAATATTTATCACATAAATTATCATTACTACTAAATATTTCTTTGCAAATAGAAACCTGAAAAGGATTTATCTCTGTCCTTAACTTCCTGGCACTGCTCAGATCATTCTCCATCCTGCCTGGAAAAACACAGTTCTCACAGAGACTGGAGTGACCTCTAACCTGCCTGCCAGAAACTCCATGACAAGATAATGCAGAGTAGATGAAGATTACATATTATCTCCACAGTAACTCAGAATATGTTTGCATTGAGGATCAGGCTATCAATACGTCTATCCTGACAATGCCATTAGCTCATTTTCCAGGCCTTTTTGTTCTATTAACTACAAAAAACCTACAGCGACAACTAAATTCCTGAGGAACTAAGTGCTGATGAAGGTCAACAACAAATGTACTGCTGAAGGAGCTGTCATACAGAACTGAGAGAAGAAATATCAGCCCTTTATGTGTGAAGAAAGAAGAAAATGCAAGCCGAAGAGAAGGACTTAAGGATTTTAAATTGCTTCATCTGCTCCTCCTCTTTAGGAAAACATATTCATCACTGTAGGGTGGTGTCTAGTAAAGCAAATCAATTCAGCATTAAATGCAACTAGCCAAGCAAATCAATTCAGCATTAAATGCAACTAGCCAAGTAATTACATGCTTTTATTTTGAGGAAGATCCAAAGCATAAGAGACTTACATTGCTCTCAGTACACCTACCAAACTACCACAACCTGCATTTTCCCCCATTTGGCCCCACACCACACTGGAAAAGGGGATAGCCTCATGCTAAATTTGAATTAAAACTTCAAGGCTAAAAGGTGATTCCAAAAAGACACTTCACTCATTTTTGCCCTACCCTGCTCCCTCAATTTATTTATTTAAGGTGATTTTTGTTAGCTTTTAATTACAATGGTGTTGCTAGCTTAAGAAACCTGTCAGAAGGAATGACAGTGCCATGGTAGAGCACTGGTAATTTGAAGCACTGTTACAAAACTCATTTCATCAGACAGAGCTTGAAGTAAGAATAAAAGATTTTTGGATTAGCCATGCACTTCTGAGAGGTCCAGTGTTGGCAGTTATTTATACAGAGAGTTGGGTAAAGAACAGACACAAGCTGACAATTTCCTTGCAGTTTCTCTGTTACAATACAAGTTGGGAATTCTCCTTTTCCCACTGTGCTTTCATCAGCAGTTTTCTCTAAGTCTCAGTCCAAGTAATACTAGACTGCAAGACATGGAAATTCTGGACCTGATACTTTGTGTTCTCTTAATTGACATCATCAGTGTCCTGTTTCTTTGCGTAGACCTACATAAACCTACACAGTACTAGTGAAATTTCTTATAATGCCTACTTATTGCCAAATGAATTGTTTTGTTATTGTGGTAATGGGGCATCTTTAAGAAAATATGAGAGAAAAGTATGTATTGTATCATCTAGTGCATTTATATCTGAACATTATTTGAGTGGTCAAAATACAACATGAAAAGAGCCTGAGGAATTAATTTAGCCTAACAGTAATTCCTAAACAGGAACCTTTGTGTTTGTTTGGTCAACTGTGGCACCCAAGACAACCTGGGATTCCAGTGGAAACTTGTGACTACTCCAAAGTGGGCCAGACAGTCAAGATATTTTTCAAGCGAATGTGAAATATTGCCTAAATGGTATTTCAAGCAAGTTGGAAAGGTGCTACAGCAAGCAGGAAACAACTTATAAGAAAATCCAAGCATATAAACAGATAAAGAAGAGATAGATGAGAAAAAAGAGAAAAATTCAGGAGCCTTCTAACACTATTAAGGTCTTGAATCCATGCTGGTGCTTTAAAACCTTCCTCTATATTCCCAGGGGGAAGGACTTTTCTTCCGTAATTGAATTTTATAACTGCTCCCCACATCGGACGAAAAAATGCACCTGAACTGTTTGCTTAAGTTAAAATAACATGATCTTTTGAGACAAACAGGTATTGCATTAACAGTACAGCAGAGCAGATGCTAATGATGAATTCAAGAAACAATGAAAACTTGTCAGTGGTAAATGCATCTTGAATACTTCTATTTAAAGCTGAATATCAAAGCACAGGCAAGGTGAAAATGTACCCTTGCTTGGAAAAGAATCAAGCCACTTCCCTCCTAAGAGGCCTTGCCCATGTTCCCAACTGCTCTAATACTGTATTAAACAAATAACATTCAGTCTGAAATTTCTCTTTCCTTCCATTAGATAAAAGAGTACACATGCTTCACACTATGCTCAAAGTTAGCGAAACTACTGTTTCAAAAAGTCATACAGAAGATAGCAAGTGCTTCTAATTTAAACTGCAGGCTTCCCATTTAACCTCAATTTTCAGCCATCCCCCTGAAGACTGTGAACAAGACACGTAGGAGGAGAGAGCAAAGAATTTAAAGATGTCAGCATTGTCTCTCCTGGCCACAGACACAGACGAGGTGTCAGGTATGAAAGGAAAAAAGGTATGGAAGGTGTCCTTATCAAAGGGAATTACTGTATCATGCCAGGGACAGACACTAAAATTCAGAGCAACTGGAACAGTAGGAGATTCACAGAGAAAAGCAGAAGCTAAGGTAATGCAGTGGATACAAGGTACTGCCATCACAACCATCAATTGTGCTAATGATGCAGTCAAAAGGATAGACTGAAGACCCCTTCAAACATCTCTGCTCTGCCCCTGTCTGCAGTAGTGCTAACACATATCAGTCACACAGCTCTCCCTCTCTGCATAGACACTGTCTGCCAGCACAGCTGTGTCAGCATCAAACAGCACAGCACAGAGAAGGAGGTCATCAGATCCACACCTAACAATCTCATCAGTTGTGGGGTTACACCTGGCTGGTTTGGGAAAGCACATATTAGCTCAAAAGTTAGTTTTAGGAAAAAAACCACAAAACAATCAGAAGGTAATATTAAAAAAATACAGATGCATAAATCTACTCTAACTTCATAAAAATGTAGAAGTCTCCTTTGCCCCTTGGTAACAGTCCTGTCCTGTGTTTAAAGGACGGGTATATTTGTAGTTGATTCTAAAATGAAAGTCACAACTCTTCCATTTTTCCAGTGAAAAAGACTGAATGAAAACTCCATCAAAAAAAGATGGATAAAGCTCAAGTATTCTGAACTATACTTCCTTGTTCTATTTCACACTGATTTTATGTCCTTACATATGTCCCACTTACAGAATTATTGTAATTATACTGTCAACTAGGACAGCAAGATTAGACCTTGCTCTGAGAAAAAAAAAACAGTGGAAAGTCATTAACAGGATTTTTCATTCAGATGAGTGTGTAATGCAACAACACAACAAAAAGTTAACAGTGGCACAATACAACAAAACAAAGCACACTCTACATGCGCAACAGAGTAAATGTAATTTTTTTTAAGATACAAAAAAACCCTAGTTGTATAGTTTAGCCATACAAGAAATAGCCTGGTTTTGGAGAATGTTAACCAGGTATCTCCTAACATACACACAAACACATAGTGAAAAGTAAAATCAAAAACTAAGTCTAATTTCTGAAAGAATGGAGTATAAGTTCTTGAATGACTTTTTTTCTTTGCAAAAGGTAATAATAACTCTACCCTAAAATTTAACATACACAAATACATGCACTAACTATATTTATTTTTTTATTTTCCATAATCAGAAAATTAGGGCTGCATGAAACGCATGCAAAGAAAGCTGGGCAAACTTAATCCCTTTATTCTCCCATAAACCTAACTTCAAATAACCATTGGCAACAGATTTGAATGACAGAGTAAAATTCAAACGAATACACTGAGAAGCTGCATCTCAGGAGCAATGCAAAACAGTCTGTGACATGCTTCATTGAAATGGATTTGCTTTACAGGGATGAATGTTATTTCAATGTAATGGGACAATTAAGCTGTCCATTCACCTTTGCATACCATTTCCAAAACACACAGCATAGCATGCAATAATTAAATTTCACTGCCAACATAATACTAGTCTCACTTGAAAGTGATGGCTCCATATCATAGTAACAGTTCTCACCACTAACCCGCAGATCAGAAGTCCTTTGACATATGCTTGTATTTTTGAGACAGGCAGAATTTCTTCAGCTGCTCTCATTATACAGAAAACAGAGCTGCCACTTCCCACACTGAAAATTTAAGAGTATGAATAAAATACCAATAGGGAGCTCCTACATTCCTTCCATGCAGTCTGAAGAGAAAGAAACACAAAGAAAATTGATAGAAAAAGCCATCAAAAAGGTGGAAGAAGTAGAGCCAACACAATATACTCCGTTTCTCCTCTTCGGCTGCAGGACTTTTGCAATAGTGATAATTTTGTATTGCAAAGGCTTTGCAGGGCTTTCAAGCACATGTTTGTTGGGAGATAAGCAGTAAGCTGGTATATTACTGTAGGTGCAATTTCAAGATGTGTGTCTGCAAAAACCTAATACATCACCATACTGAACCAATGTCCCATTGAAAAGTAGATTTCCAAGAAGTCTCTGGCTAACTGCAAGTCCCATCCTTCTCCTCTGTTGAAATACTGATGTAGCCCTACTCATGTCCCAGACATCAGAAAACTTGATATTATTACTGAGAGAAAACCAGTCATTGAGCATATTTGATCTGCATATTTTCTATTCATACAGATTTTAGCTTATTTTTAGTCCTTCACACATTTCATAGTTAATAGGTAAAACACTTTTCTTGCTATGCTGTATGTCTTGAAACAAAACACTAAGTTTAATGCATTCAGTGCCACAGATATACTAGGAGAATTAGGAGAGTAACTAGACAATGTGTTTGGACTCAAAATGAAAATATGCCTTATGCAAGGCATGCCTACCCAAGCAAAGTGACGAACAGGCTGCAGCAGGGCTCCTCAGAGAAGACCTACAGTGCTCTCAGGCATTCGGGGACACAATCAGGGATACATGTGCTTTCTTCCATCATTAAAAATTATAATTTTGTATACGAAAAACTCTTGGTGTGGAGCCCTCCGTTTCCAGGTTTGGCAATACAAATAGCTAAAGGTAAAAATAAAACCAAAAAACCCTCATGTAGACACAGAGTTGGCTGGTCTCTGTCAATTTACCTTAACATTAAAAATGTCTTTTCTAATGAGGTTAAAGTGTCCAAAACTGTGCAAAATATGTGCTTTGAAGCTCTGTAGAAAAACTACCAATAACATATAAAATTATATTCCTAATGCCTTAGGTTATACTAACCTCTACAGACTGTAAATTAAAAGATTTATTCTTGAATTTGAATGAGTTTCCTCATTTCTTCTTTTCAGATAATCTCCTTTGATAAAGCTTAGAATTTTTTTTGTAATTTTATTTAATTCTTAATGTTTTAGTCCTTTAGGTTTGGCTAGTCCAAGTTAGAGCATTAAAATTTCAGGCTGCTAGATCTAAAATATAAGGACTTTTTTTCCAAAGAATGGTACAGATTTATGTATTCAAACTTCACCTCCTGCACAAATTACATCATTCTCTTCGTCTCTTAATGTTAACTAAGTACACTACCTTAGCAATCTAAACATGAATTTTAGATTCCAGTTGAAGAATATACAAAGCTAAAGTTTATTTTCCCAGTTTGTATTGTTTGCAGAAAATAAGGATGCTAAATAGTGTCAGGTCTGTATCATCTCTGAGGCTGCTGCTTGCTAACTTCTGGACACTGGGCTTTGAGTCTGCTGCCTTAAGAAATGGCCAGCTGCTTTTGCACCTTTGGATGTATTCTGTCTGCTCTTGTGAACTGGCACAATTCCAGTCTACTAACCACTCCTCAATCCTCTTTGATGGTGGGTACTAAGTGCTATATCTACACATCTTTCAAATACCTCCAGGGATGCTGCCTGGAGAATCTGGTCCAGTGGTTGACAACCTTTTTGGTGAGGAAAGCATTCCTAATATTCAGTCTAAACCTGCCCTGAAAAACCTTGAGGCTGTTTCATCTTGTACTATCAGTTGCTAGGAGAAGAGGCTGACCCCACACAGCTACATCCTCCTCTCAGGGAATTGTAGAGGGCAGTAAGGTGNAATTATGTCAAAAGCTTTACTGAAGTCCAGGTAGACAACATACACAGCCTTTCCACCATTCACTAAGCTGGACACCCTGTCATGAAAGAAGATCAGGTTCTCAAGCAGGAACTGTCTTTCCCAAACCAATCTGTCTGATGCCCTGGTTATCCTGTATGCCCTGCATGATGGCACTCAGGATGATCTATTCCATGACCTTCCCTAACACTGAGGTCAGACTGACAGACCTGCAATTCCCTGGGTCCTCCTTCTGGCCCTTCTGTAGACAGCCATCACACCTACAAATCTCCAGTCACCTGGTACCTCCCAGGTTAACCAGGATTGCTGGAAAATAATGGAAGTATCGGTGAGCACATTCACCAGTTCCCTCAGTAGCTTGGGGTGGCTCCCATCTGGTCCCATAGAACTGTGTGTGTCCAAGTAGTGGGGCAGGTTGGTGACCAGTTCCCCCAAAGTGTGGAGGCTTTGTACTGCTCCCTGTCCTTTCTTTTCCAGCTCAGAGGACTCAGCACCTGGGGAGGAACTGGTCTGACCATAAAAGACTAAGGCAAAGAAGGTAATAGGTACTTCAGCCTTTTCCATGTCTTTTGTTGCTATGTTTCTCCCTGCCTCCAATGAAGGATGGACAACTTCCTTAGTCCTTCCTCCAGTGAAGGATGGACAACTTCCTCAGCCCTTCTTTTGTTATCGATGTATTTACAGAAGCATTTTTTACTGCATTCTATGGCAGTAGCCAGATTAAGTTGGACTTTGGCTAATCTGATACTCTCCCTACACAACCTCATGACATCCTTGCAGTCCTCCTGAGTATGCTACCTTCTCATTAATGATTTACTGCATGTTATATTTTTCCTGTGCAAGAAGTTTCTGCCTAGTGAAATCTGATGTCATGGACATTTCATCCATTTTGTGCTTTCAGATTCATCAACTTCCAGCTGCAGGGGCCCTCCACTATTGTTTCAATACTTTTTCTGCTGCTACAGTGTGTCAGCTGTATCAGTAGTCATATTAGGGTTGTTTAATATTATGGGTTGTTCAGAAATGCATATTAAAAGTACATAATAAATGCATATTAATATGCATATTAGAGAAGACAAGAGGCCTGGGTGTCACAGGGGAACATGGCAGAAGTTCTGGTGTTTTGTTTTGACCTATTCCCAGCCTCTGATACATGTCACAAAAATAATCATAGTTACTTGTGTTCTCTTAGGAAGGACGGGGAAAATAAAGCACTACTTTTGTGCAAGCTGCAGCTGTAGTACTTTGTAGTAAATTTGGTCCTTGCAGAAGGGCAGCAGAAACTGCTTCACAAATGCTTCTTTCCTTATGGTTTCAAGAAAACACTAGCTGAAAGAAACTGAAACTAAGCAAGTACGTGCAGGGATATGTGCAGTCAATCCCACAGCTTTTAAAACCACGTGAGACCACTAATGCTGCTGCTCCGTAAATGCCAGGAAGCTGCCCTGCTGGCAGTAATTTCTGATATTAACTGAGACACACAGACAGGTTACAAGTGTCCTGCACTCATGAAATGAAATGTGGCTCCATCCAATAGCAACCATCAGCCGTGGGTTATGTGTTCTGGCCTATCTGACCTACTCCATGATCATGACCTCCGTGTTTCTCTTCAAACTCTCCTGGCCAGCTTCTCACAGATGCATTCTGTTCCCAGGTGATTCACAGAAATTTGCCTCCTTCTCCTTTCCCTCCTCAGAAACCCTCTTGTTAGCTGGAGAAATACCAAAGTGAGGAAGACGAAAAGCCATTAAGTAGTAGTGCTTAATGGAATAAAATTACCAATAAATGCCAGTATTTAGGAAGTAACTTCTGCCTAAGCAAACAGCATTGTTTACTGCATGTGCTTGAAATATTCACACCCTCTTCTTCTTTTACTCGCGGGATTTTTCTCTCCATTAAAAGTCAGCAGATAAGAGCAAAGAAAAGGCTGTAATTACTGCAATGAGACTTCCTCAGCTCAGTTCCTAATAATAAGTGCACATGCACACACATGCACACACTAGGCCACAAGTGTCTTATGGGACAGAAAGGACTGCTTCATAATGGTACCAGTTCAAAACATATAGAGCTATTACTTGCTTCTGAAATAATGGCAAATATCATCAATACAAGAATCCAAAAGCTACAGTGTATAAGAAATATTTAACCAAAACTAAATGAAAAGTGAAAAATGTTAGAATAAAATACAGCTTGAAGTCTCCTTGCACCATGAGTTTTCAGCAAAGTCAATCTTTGTATCATCCACACACAAATCTTGTGACTAAAAAAGTAACACATCTTGCCCATAATTAAATTTAACTGACAATAATATATCATCTTATTTACAGGAACAGCAGGGAGATCTGTATATCTATGGGCTGGTTAATCCCATTTTTAAAATCTGTACTGTAGAATACCAGTAACACATCAATAAAGTAGATTAAGAATCATCCATCCAACAGACCTCCATAGAAGTAACCAAAGAGAAATTATTGCTGCTTGGAAAAGCTCCTGGCTGGATTTATGAAGTGTCATTGGCATATTAACTCACAAGTAAATACAGCACGCTGCTGAGCAAATTTCCAAACAGCCAAAGATCAGTAAGAGTGGAAAATGACGACAGCAAAAAGTCATGAGGATCCATCTGATGTGGGCTGTAGTATGTAATAACAAGGTACATCTCAAAGGTAACAAAAAGCCAAACAGTATTGAAAGATGCATTGTATACTTTCCTGTTTTGAAAACATACCTGTTATTCATAAATTTGGGGTGGAAGAGAACTGAGAGGCAACTTCATAGGTAAAATAAGCAATACCAGATATAAAAAATAATCTTTTTGATATATATGAATGCAAAACTAAAATCACTATCTTTTAGAGAACACAAAGCACTGAGGGAAGAACATGTAAATCTGCACCATTTTGAGAAAGATTACAATCAATCTTAGCTTCAGTGTTTCAAGAAATGCATGTGTAAATGAATCTTTTTATCAGTACAAAATGCTGTCTTCATCTTTTCATAGTTCAGCTCTTGAAAGGTGTATTTCAGCCTAGCCATAACCCTTCTCACTCCCCACAATTACTCACATAGACACCTGGACTAGCCCTTCACAAAACCCTTTCTCCCACATCTGCTTGTGTGGCTGCCATGTCAGACGCTGTCCCCTCTCAATAAAAGCATCTTATGCTCCAGCCACTGCTCCATCACTTCCATGATCAAAGGTCTGCTGTAGAAGTCACAGAGTTCTGGGTTTAACTAATGCTTCTCCAAGAGACAAGAACATTCATTTGGGTTTTTGTCCTCCTCTAATCAAGGCCTTTAACACTGCTCAGGCAGATAGAAATACATCTCATTACTTTAAACAAGGCTAATAAGAAAGTTTGCTTCTAGACATCTCTGATACAAACCATATCTGAAAGCACCATATTGAAAGCCATTGAAAATATTAAACTTGTCAACAGTATGAAAGTCACTAATGGTTAATGTTATAACATAAAGTTCAAAGAATGCCTTAATGTTATCAGCTCTTTAAATAATGCTGGAATTAGCTTATATTTCTATCATTAAAACCTGAAGGTCTGTTTGGCTAAATACAGGATCATTGCTTTTTCCTTAATGTATTTGAAAGGGCAATACTACAATCTTTTGGCAGAAATACAGAAAAATAATGCAGGCTCTTTTAATAATGTTATAATGAACTACATCCTGGTTTACACTTTCCTCCAACTTACTGCTCCAGGTACAACCATACAAGAGTCGTCACTGTCAAGAAAAAGCATCAGTCCTCAGCCAAAAAAAAGAGACATTTGAAAGGCATGGACATAAAAGGCAGGAAAAAGGCTTGCATAAATGATGTTCTGCTTTTCACAATGCACAAGCATAATTTTAGAAGGCTGACTTCTGCTAATGGATTGCTTGATGCCAGCAGTATGCAGGAAAAATACACATATCCTCTATTATACTACTTTTAGCTTCACAACCCCCATTCTACTTCTGCCCTTTTTTCCTTTGCCTGGTCCTTAGCCACATTTATGTTATACTAAACACAGTACACTGCCAGTAGTTCAAAAACCTACTTACAGGAATCATCCAGTTGGCCAGGTCACCGTACTTAGACACCTGCATAGCTCCAAGCATTGTCAAATCAACATGGCCTCTGATAACAGAAAGTGTGTAATTAGCACATCATGTTCAAGTAACAGCCCACAAATCTTAACAAGCTTTTGTTCATGCTCATTACATCAACTTTAAAATGGTGGCACATGAAAAAGGTAGCAACTGTTTGTCACACACGAAGTTGGGGTTTTTTCCCCCCTAAATGTATCACTGATGCAAATGTCTCTCTTTATGTCTACTGAGCCTCAGAAATGTTCCTACTTTTGTCTGGTTTGGTTAATTGCATGTGCAGTCAATCATCCCTGAACTTGTACTTTTTAGTGCACTCCTTAACGTATTTACACGCACCCATTATCTTTTCAGAGCCATTAGGATTTAGTGTTTGTTTGCATCCAAACTCCTTTCCAAAAAACAAACAAAAAACAGGTGCAGACGTTGAATTTCCATTAAGGAGGTGGAATGAGGATCACAGTTGCAAGCTGAGCAAAGAAAATATACTGAGTGCAAGTACAGATTAGATACTTGGAAATGACCACAAAATAGTTGTTAAAATGTCATTATAAATGTGTTTATAGATGGCCAGGTGGTGGTAGGCACAAGCATCACCATGGTATCTATTAGTTCAGTGGTTTTTTATTTCCAATAGCTAGATTTAACCCTCTGTAAACCATCACTGATTAAGTCTATGATAATTTTACAGGTTGTTAAATGCTAACCACATTTGGAAAAAATACTAATGAGTTCTGCCACTGACGCAATTTATTCTTTTCCTGTTTCAAAAAGATCAGAGTTTGTGTTGTTACATACCCTCTTATCATTGCAAATGATTCATCGCTAGAGAAATAGGAAGAACCTGGAAGAACAGTGACTGTCTCCTTTCCTGTAAAAGAAATAAGCTCCAGTATGCATTTTGTTTCTTTGGCAAATGAAGTCTCAGCTATTTACCAAGAAATAAGAAGTTTTTATCAAATTCCTTTGGATTCAGTACAACTACAGACCTGATTACACTTATGACATCACATGTAAACCTAATCAATCCTATTGAATTGTCTAGCAGTTTGTTGGAGTTTCTAGAGATAGGATTGCCTGCTGTTTGACCACCAGCAGTTCCAGGCAAGCATCATGAACACCAGAGTGTACAAAATATCTATGGACTTTAGCTTTCTGCTCTATTCACAGAAAAAGTGAGAAGTAACTGTCTTTTGAAACGGAAAGATAAAGCCTTCAGGACACAGAGAGGCTGCAAAGAAAAGCAAGCAGATCAGATTGAAGAGTTTATAGTGCTAATGATGAAAAATACAAAAAAAGGAAATGACAGGTCTAGTCTAGTCTTGCTTTTTTAAAGGGCACAAGAAAATGTGCTTCTGTGTTCTGTACTGTGATCTGAACAATGCTTGAGTCAAGCAATGGAGCACACCTGGAAGTGTCTTATTTTGACTCTGCTCAGGGCCCTTTTCTTCCTCTTCTGCCTGCTCTTTGACTCGGTCTAAGCAACAAACATTTACAAAGGGTCTCTGATAAGGCAGAAGAAACACAGATGAAGATGAAATTATAAAAGAAGCATGGCAATCTTGAGAGAAAAAAAACCAAACCGAAATATTTTAGCAACATGTGACATACTGTAACAACAAAGGAGAAGGGGAATGATGCATAAATCATTTCCCTCCAGAAAACAGAGGAAAAAAGACAATGAGATTAACTAGGAGAATGGGAAAAAGGAAAAAAACAGTGCATAAAACTGAAATTAGAGATCTAAGATATGTGTTTTAATTATTGAACTCACCTAAGGTATATTTTATGCCATTTGTATTGAAATTAAATAGACTAGCATAGAATTAAGGTCATACAAGTGGTCTTGCACACTTTTCAAGAATTCACCATGTTAACACTCAGACCTGCTGAGACAGCCTGAATTATCTTTCCCTACAGGGCACTCACCCAAGGCAGTGAGACAGAAAACAGAGTTTTCAGGCAGCAACATGGAGAGAGAAGCCCAGGATAAAGTGACAAGGTAATGATGAGAAGAAAGACAAATAGGCTTAGGACCACAGAATAATGTAGAAAGAGCACCACATTACCCACTTCTTAAAATGCTCTCAGGAGGCCAGTGCTTTAAAATATTTCTGCTGTAATACAGTAGTCTACCTTTCAGTTGCAGTCAAGATATCATACATGTGAGACATTAAAAAAATGGGACAAACAGAAAAATTCCTACCTATTTCAGAACAATACAATTACATTTGCAGAGAGAAATTTGGCAAAAGCCCAAAACAGGTATATTTTTTCAAAACTTGAAACCGGAGTTTGGGGCTGACACTGGATCATTCCAGTTAATGAATAAGAACAAGATTTATTTCTATTTCTCTGCCATTCAGCTTCTGTTTTCTTCACATGGTTTTACAAATTTGATTGGAAAGCACCTAGAATGGTCCTAATCCAACCATGTGAATGTTTCAGCAGTTATAGAAATAATTATATCGGTGGTAGGTCTGATGTTTGTCTGTCCCATTCCTGTTTACTGCAGCTTCAGAGGGACATGTGAAGCTGCTTAACATTGAATTAACAATAGCACAAGAGTCTAATTTTCTTGTTGCATTCTGACCTGTTATGTTAGCTTCATGTCTTCCAGATTAACTCTTAAAAAATATTTATCAACTATAAATAACAATTCAAGACCATCTCAATCTCCATGTTAAAGCACATTTTTTATAGAGAATTTATTAAGTTCTTGGATATTTTTTTCACTGTCACCCTCATTTTTCATACAGACCCATATTAAAACTTAAGTTCTAATGTAAATGCATATAATTTCTCTCATGGTATTTTTTTCTTCTAAATATTTTTTTTTTCTTCCAGTGAATCCTCTGACATATTCCTTCATGCAGTTCTTGAAACAATTACATATACACTGGTGAAATGCTGGACTCAATTTCCTAAACAATTTTTTATTTCAAACCAGAAAATGGCCTCAAATAACTGAACATTTAAAATAAAGTAACTGAGGCAATTACATAGCATTATGATAAGTATCATTTAGCTGAGCCAAGCAGCAAATGTTTCAAGTCAGTGAACAATTGCTGGACTGATATTAAATTAAAATTATTTTATGTCAGTGCTTTATCTCCTTTGACTTTTCAGAGTTTAATTGTACTTGCTAACAGCCATTGAGAAAGGTACTCTCTGTATAAATATATATGTAGACACCTATACATGTATTTGTATGCATGCATGTGTATATTTGAATAAAAAATATGAAATGTGTACATTTTCCATATGAAAAAACAAGTCTAAAATATCAGGTCTATAGCCTATACCATTAATATCAATAACAAAATCACAAGGCCTACTTCTGTTTGTCACAATGCAATATTTAAGTGTATTTTACATGGAGACAGAGAATGCACACAGGCACAACTTTTCCATGAAAAAATAGAAATCAGATGGGTGTACTAAATCGTAAGAAACTTACATTTTAGCACTGAATAGCATCTTCTGAGGTGAAATGCCCTAAAACAGCTGGGCAACAACAGTATATGGGAATGGCTATTCCCTGCTAAAAGCGGCAAAAGCAGCTGCCCACAGCAGTGCCCTCGGTGTGCCAGGTCCCAGCTGGGCAGCTCTTTCCCCCTGCCTTGGCTACCACTCCCTCTCTGAATGCAAATGAGTTACATTCCTGGCTGGGAATAAACCAAGCCATTATACACAGGATGTTTTAAAACATGTCCCAAGCATAAATCACTGAAAACCATTTTCTAGAAGATTCAAGGAAAAGCAGCAGGAAAACAAACCCATATTCCCTTACAGGCTGCTCAAAATAATCCCACTTCTGGAAAGGATGATTTAATCATTTACTGATGGGCCTGGAAGAGAGTCCCTCCCCAAAGAAGACTGTCACTTAAAAGAAGACAAATGCATTAATATTTATGATCAAATAAAACAGGTCTCTAGGTTCAAATACTGTAGCAAAAGAAAAATTTAAAATTAACATGATTATTAATTTTCCATTAATTAAATGTAAGTATTTACCTGCATTAATCAGATCTGGATCTACTTCATTTTCAAGTGGATAAGGACCCTGACAACAACACAGATGTACGTCAAGCTTTATAATAAAATACCTTTAAAATACAATTAATAATTGCTATGTTATTGCTAATGCTTATTACCAAAACTAGATCATGGCAGACATGCATTTTTTAATCTTTTTTAATCAGAATTCTATTTTTTTATCAGAAAAAATCCTGACATTACAAGCTACAGTTTATGCCAAGTAACATACCAGGTCTGTTGGACATATTGTTCAAGGATGTTAGAATTACCAAACAATCATGAAGTGAGAGGTTTGTTTGATTTGGGTTTCTTTTTGTTCTTAATCAAAGTGACAGGCGTTTTTCAGGAAAAGGTCATAACTGCAACTTCATAAAGCCGTATGACAGTAAAAATGATATTCGCTTTAAGCTTTTTTTAAAATTGTGTTTGCTAAGGTTTACAACACTTAGTCTTGCAAATTCCTGATGGTTTTGAGACCAGAAACTTAAGGACATCCTCAGCAAAGTAGCACCATAATCATAAAATGACCTTTTCCTAGGAAACTTCTCTGCAGCAGAGTGACAATTTTATGATGACATAATATAGCATATATATTTTTAGTAATATAATAATCAAGTTGGAGGTGGGCAGGAAATAAAACCCAGCCACAGCAAAATAAAAACACTATAATAACTGACCAAGATATATTCTTACCAAACCCAGGACTCCATTTTCACTCTGTAAGTGAACAGTTATGTCTGGACTGATGAAGTTACTGGCCAACAGTGGGATTCCAATACCCAGATTAGCTGAAAAAATGTGGTTAAGGCAGAAACACTTATTGCAAACCAGTAAATTTTTTTAAATTACTACTATACTATGAGTAGATTAGAACTGTTCCCTTCACAAGCACTTTTGTTTTTACTTAAATACCTCATATTTGTGATTAATTATTTTGCCATTTGGACTGTCTAATTGCATTCTGTCAAATCCTATACCTGATAAAAATATCAACAGTGCAAATAAAGCTTCTTTTCCAACTTTTGCAAGAAATTCTTGCAACACATTCAACTGTTAACAAAGCCACCAGACATAAAAATTCTGTATTTTATGTCTTAGGATCCCTTCTATTTCAATTGTGTATTAATAAAATGAGAGTGTCACAGGGTCTGGTAAATACAATGAGCATGTTAATCAACCTGTTCTAAGCAAACCAGATGGGTTTCTTATTCTAGTCAGCAATCACTTTAACCTATAGCACAGCTGAAGGATACCATACATGCCATCCTCAAACTCTAATGCAGCCCGTTTGATGATCCTCTCTCTCACATTGTCTCCTTTTTTTTGTTTGGCTGTTGAGTCTTCAGGCTTTCGGATTGATAAGCGCTGCAAAATAAGAAGCAATCATAAGTAAAGATTAGAATCCACTTTCTTGCTTCTCAAGACACAAAAGCTAGATTTGTGATTGCACTGAGATACTTGGTTTAAGAATAAAGTTATTTATTCATCTTCCACCAAAAAAACTGCTTTCTATTTTATGCGTTCAAGCTTAGCTAAGCCAATGGAGTCATCAAATATTTCCAGTGACAGCCTTAGAGCAAAATATTGTTTGTCTGTATTGCCAAGCCTGATACATAGAGAAGTGGTGAAGAAGGCACCAAACACTAGTGCAAATACTAGTAAGTCTGAGATTCATCACCCCAGAGATACCTAAATAGATTCATAAAATGTCAGCCGAAAATACAAATACTGTTCTCTTTCTGCATTCATTCAATTCAATGAGCTATTCTAGATTTATAAGGATGAAACAGACAAATGCCATCCATCTAAAGATACTGGGGAGCTAAGAATCAAAATTTTCAAACTTAACTCTCTATAATCTTGCAAACCCCATGAATTTGTTTCCTGGTATTTTCTCATCTTAAGTTCATGTTTTGTAAATCACACATAGGTGAAAATGCCATGACATTCAAGAAGTTCATAACATCTTTCTTTTAAATTATTGTCTACATAGATTATGTTCTTTGCACATCTCTCCTATGCATATAAAATTCCTCTGGGAAACATCATGTCCTGCACTCCCATATGTCTTCATATCTTCTCCTACTTCAGGCTACAATTAACAAATCAGAAAAAAATATCCTGTTACTTTTCATCACCATAAAAGAATTTTTGCAGAGTCACTTTCTCCTTAGGCAGTCAAACAGTCAATATCAATCCTCTTGAATTTCCCATCACCTTCCTTTTTATGCCTTGGCTATTTTCCCTAGAATTGCTTTGCTTGTGGATTGATAAAGTAGGAACAATTACTGAGGGTTTCTATACAGCAAAGAGAAGGCTGGATAGAAATTATAGCTGGTGCTAGAGAGACCACTTCTAAGCCATATTAGGCAGGAACTGCTATTTAAAGCCCGTAGGAATTATGACAGACTAGCTTCTCTTTGTTTCTTATATTCTTCATCTTCTCTCACCACTTACCACACCTACTGCTTTTCTGTGTACAGCCAGCTGATTTATAAAATTTAACAGAAAAGTAAATAAATCTGCCATTTCCTTCCCATACCTATACCTAGTGAGAGTTGCCACTGCCGGAATTACAAAATTGCATAATCAAAATTAATCTCTGCTACAATTTTGCTTGGCAGTTTATAGTAGCTTTCTCCCTCACCCCTGCCCCCTTTTTTTCTGGAGCACATAGGAAAGAGGGCAGACGATTAGGTAGATATTCACTAGGTATTCAGTAAGTATTGACTAAATAGATATTCACTTATGCAGCCAAGATGCAGCAGAAGCAATAGTTTAATAAATGAAAAATTATTTCTGTCATAAAAGGTAAAAAGCTTTTCTGGGAGATAATGCAGCCATTCAGAAGAAGAAAACAGGCCATTAATTGCAATCTGACCCAACACAACCAGAGGGGGAAAAAAAAGGTTTGACACATCTGTTTGCAGTCAATTACTCAACAACATGCAATATGCTTTTGCAGAATGAACAGACAGAATTAAAAAAAGAGCTTCTTAACCTTAGCATTCACAAAAGAAAATGCTCAGGGAAAAGGCCTTGTACG
>VYZP01008111.1:79502-108638 GCA_013400635.1 Hypocryptadius cinnamomeus | reverse complement strand
CCTTGTCAGTGCCCCGCCGTGACTTTATTTTGCATGGCGACTTTGAGGGGAGCTGTAAAACACTCAGACGAGTTAAATAATACACGACAGTGTACGGTATAAATTACAGGAAGCCAGCGGTGGAGCGACATTGTATGCTGAATAAATTAAAGGCTGCGTGACTTACAGGCAAGATTGATCTGCCAAGCATTTTGTTTAGTGACGTGCTTGTCATAAGGGAGAGCTAATTACAGGCGCGGAGGCGCGCGGCTCCGGCGCTGGGGAGCACAGAGCAAACTGGGCTCACCAATGTCAGCGGGGTCCCTGCACTTCCAGGATTTGCTCTTTCTGAGGCCAGCCACATGCCAGGCCCCGTTAGCTGGGTGCCTGCTGTTTTCTCAGGGCCATCCAGCACTGTCACAGCCCAGGAAAAGGACTGTGCTGCCACAGGGAGGTGCCACAATCTGGAAGTGGGTGTGCTGGTGTGGGGGACACAGGCATCTGGTGGCTCTGGGGTCTGCCCTGAGCAAGGGCTGGTGTTGGGGCTGCCTCAGAGGCTT
The DNA here is from genome assembly GCA_013400635.1 of Hypocryptadius cinnamomeus. NCBI lineage: Eukaryota > Metazoa > Chordata > Aves > Passeriformes > Zosteropidae > Hypocryptadius > Hypocryptadius cinnamomeus. Next base: position 108,099 of record VYZP01008111.1, on the reverse strand, counting down.
AAGGGAAATGGAGATATTCTATCCTGAGCCCATTCTTAATGGAACAGAGCCATATAGGAGCGCATCCTTTGCTCCTGTGGCCTTTTTGAGCCCAGCACTGCTCACAAGGTGACACAGGGATTTCACTGCTCTGGGGTACCCAGGACTCGCTGAGCAGCAAAGCTGAGAGCTGTGGGGGCTGATTTGGGTACTGAAGAGTACAAAGAGGAAAGTACAATTCATAAATTAGGTAGAGATCTGTAATAGCAGGATGCTGCCGTGAGCCACCAAGGGAGGGGGCAGTCTTCTTCAGGTCCCAAGTTGGACTGCATAATTTTGGGGAAGATGTGCTTTACCCACATGGATATGGGAGACTGGTGAGAGGCTTGGATTCAGCTGGGTGAGTTTAACCACCAAACTTGGGGCTGAGTTTGGAGGCTTGTCCTGCTGGGCTCCAGAGCAGGGATGGCTCCTGTGCCAAGAGGTCTGTCCCGGTTGCCTGCACAGCTGAGTGACGCCGTGCAGGCTGTGGGCAGCTCTCGAGGTCACGGCAGAGGCTGTGCCATGGGGCTGGTGGAACGGGGACCTCCCTGGTGTGCCACAAGAGCGCTGGTGGCTGGAGACCGTGCTCGGGAGCGGGCCGGCCATCGGGATGTGCTCCCTCTGGCTCGGCCGGCTCGGCGGTTGTCTGTCACTCGGTGGGATTATGAGTAGTGAGTGTAATGCATCGGCGTATGAATAGGGTTGTCTGGCTGATGGTGATGTATCGTTTTTCATTACTGCCTCTCAAGCCCTCCCTGCTTCACGTGTGGAAATTCTATTTATTCCCTAATTTGTAAAAATTCCCTCCTTATCTGATACCAATCAGGGAGGGGTAATTGGCTCTCCAGGGCTAGCGGCTGGGGTCCTGATGAAGAGATATGTGTGTCTGCTCTGGCTGTCCAGGCACCCTGCCCTGCTGCACCAGCGACACGGGCCACAATTAATAATGATTTGCAAATGGCAGACAAGCAATAACGCAGAAAGATGTCCAGCCAGCCTCCTGCCCGCCCCTTAATTTCCTTCTGTAATATAAATGGCACAGGAACGAAAATCCAGCGCTATAAATTCTGAAATTAGTTATTCACCGTAATAAATGGTTCCCTTTTTGGTGCACTGTTCTCCCCATCCTTCTCCCCTGACCCCCCCCCACTTCCTCCTCCCCCTGCCATCCCCCTTGCCTGCTACCTACTTTATTTGAGTCCTAATATGCAAATGCTGTAATTTAACGGGATGGTGAAGTTGATTTTCATGTTAACTTAATTACTTTGATTTATGAAGGGCTGGGATGTAGACACAGCTCCATCCTTGCCCACCTCCCACCCTCACCCCTCTGCAGTCCTGCTGACCCGCTGCCTCTCTTCCCTTTTCTTCCCTTGGCTCAGTCCTCTTTTCCTCTTCTTCCCAAGTTTAGTGTTTTATTAGCTGCCTTTAAGTGGACATAAGTCCTCGCGACAATCGCATGATGCGGAGGACAAATTCCCCGTCCTGCCTTGTTTAATCGTGCCTGGATAATGGATGTATAATTGACTCATTTGAATGCTTTTGCCTACAGGAGTGCAGAGCATTAAATGTTTGATTGCCTTAATTTCCAAACAGATCATTATCCCCTTCTTACCAGCTCTTAATAAACACTTTATGAGGATTTTTTTTGTAAAGGAAAAAAATCTCCACTCCTTGTACTTCTCTGAAGTGATAAACTCTAATTAAGTCTAATATTTAAAAATATGGTAATGGTGACTTGTTTGAATAAGTGGCCTGCATTTCCATAATTTCATTATTACGTAAAACACGCTAATTATTTGAAGTGTGCTTATTACTAAAAGAGAAATCTCCTTCTAATAAAGATGAAATTGGCTTTTTTTCCCTGTATTGCTGTGCACGCTGCTCCCCTTCTCTCCTGGACGGTGAGTGGCCACAGCCAGGAGCAGGGTGATGGCAGCATTCGCTTTGTTTGCTCAGGGAAGGCTGCCAGCCAGGGATGCTGGATGTGCAGGAACAGGCACAGAGGCTGAAGGACAAGTTGATGTCTCTGTACACCCTGGGTCACCCTTGGCCCCAGCATCATTGGTGCCCTTTAGGCTCACGGGCTCCAGGAGTTGTTGGGAACATTGCAAGCTCAGCCCCTGCTGCCCATTCCCTCCAGCAGGGATGCACCAGCTGTCATGGTTTGCCCACATGGCATAGCCTGTGCCAGGCTATCCAGCAGCCTGTGGGGCTGGGAGGTGTCTCAGCAGCTGGGTGTCTTGCAGTGCAGAGGCCCCAGCCACCCAGCTCTGCCCTGGGAGGGGGCCAGCATGGTGGGTGCATGATGGGAAGAGTGGTTCCCAGTGCAGAGGATGAGAGGAAGCATCCTGTCTCCCACAGGGTGACAGTGACCAGCCTGGGTGGCAGAAAGAAAGTGCCCAAGGCAGCAGGTTGATGGTCAAGACTGGTCCCCTTTTGCTGCTCTTCCTACTGACCTGGGAACTTCCAGAGATGGGCCCTCCCTGCTCCAGTGTCCCTGCTGGGGTAAACTGGATTTGGAGGTCTTGCTGACCCCAGTGTGCAGGGAGTGGGACAGGCATCATGTTCCTCTGGGACAGACACAGGTTGAGGGAGGATGAGTATGAATTGTGTCCAACCCCTCTTCAGAGCCTGTGCGGGCGCTCTGTGGCGGGGCAGGCAGGGAGGCACTGGGATGAAGTCAATATAAAACTAATTTTCTTTTCTTCATGAAGAAATGAGGTGTGTGGCAGTAACGTAATTGCAGATAATGAGGTAAGTTATTCTTAATATTCTGCACGTCGCTGTCAGCTCCACCTAATATACCTGCCGGCTGTGCGGGACACGCACAGCCCCTTGCCCCATGCGCAGGATTATGAGGCCATTAATTTGGGAGCAGCTCGGCAGGACCATCCATGGCATCCCTGTGGATCCCTGGGAGCTGGGAGCACTTGGTTCTGACACGTCCTTGTCACCACTGTGGAGGGGATCCTGGTGTCCCCACCTTGCCCAGCATGTCATGGTGGGGATGGATTCAGATCAGACGCACCTCCAGCTCCAGTGTGGACACGGTGAGTGACACAAGGGCCTGGCTCTGTGTGCTGGGAAAATGCTGTCACTCCCTGCCCTGACAGTGACATTCCTGCTCACAGGGAGCAGTACAGCCCACTGTGGGGACACAGCACCCAGTGCTCCCATTCATGATTGCTGGGTACGCCAGCAGCAGTGCCTGACTTAGTGAGATCTCTGAGGTCCACACAGCTGCCACCGCTCACAGGGCCACCTGCTGTCACCCAGGGGCGGCGGTGGCCGGGCGGGCCTGTTTCCGCTTTGCAGGGAGCTGTTATACAAAGGCAGCAGTGATATTATTCATTAACAGTAATCTGCCATTAGAACATTGACAAATGGCCCCTCGGCGCCTGAGCATCAGTTCTGGTACAGCCCATAAAGCATGGGGACAGTTTAAATATGGACCTGCTCAGCTCGGGCCGGGGGTGATCCGTCTTCCCGGCCATAGCACAGGTGCAGTGGGGTTGCCTCCAAATGAGCACGTTTGGGGGGGCCCTGCAGTCCCTGACCACCCACAGCCCAGCGGGGCAGCTGCTGGGATGGAAAAGCTCCCTCCTTGCTCCGGAAGTGTCTCGGCCCAGTGCACAGCGGTTGCAGCAGCACTCAGCCCCCTGAGCCCCCGTGGTGGAGGTGTCTGTGTGGTTTGATCCTGTGGGGAGGTGGGAGAGGTGGGAGAAGTGCTGGCAGGGCAGCACACATAGCCCCTACCGTTCTCCCCAGTGCCTGGGCTGGGTATGGAGGTGATGCTCTCCTGGAGTGAGCATTGCTGCTCCAGGCAGCCCGATCCAGCAGCACAGACTCCTGCTGATGGAATCCTTGAGCTCCTGCTGGGCTGGCAGCAGTAGCTGGTGGGAGGGCACACGCCCGGCAGTCAGCCCAGTGCCATGGGCTGGGGGCTTTCTGGCTCCGTCTCAGCAGAGGATTGCAATGGGAATGTCTGTGCCCCTCCAATGACAAGGCAGCCAGTGATGGTGAATGGCCACAAACTCCAGCCTAAACTTAGGAGAGCATTCTGCTTCCCCATGCATGTGCATGTGTCGCTGTCCTTGGCTGTCACTGCAGCGAGAGCTTGGCAGGACATGGAGAGGGCTGAAATGAGGGTGTCAGGCCAGTGTGGTGTCACAGTGGATAATGCTGAAACACAGGGGCGGGAGGGTTAAAACCTGGTGGGCTAAGCCAGCCAGGGTGAGTGGAGGCTGGGGTGTCACATTACACTGCACTGGCAACTGGACCAAAGGAGAGTCCCAGAGGTAGCCAGCCCCAGAACCCAGCCCCTCAGGGCAAGCTCAACCCCAGCCATCCTGGGCCACTGCACGGGGACATGGGGCGATGCTTGGAAGCAACATAGCAAGGTGAGGGGCAGGGAGGCAGGGCAGGGCCACTGCTCTGTTTGCATGATAACCCCAGGCTCACCCCTTTCACACACACCGCACAACACCCCTAAATCAATTGCATCTTATTATTACAATATCAATATACAATATTCCTACAATAACACCATTGATTTTCTACTCAGAGGCTGCACCTAAGTCTGTTTTAAAGAGGAGGGAGTTAATAGTGCCCTCATTAAAAATCTATAGATTACCCCCCACCCCAAAAAAAAGAAAAAGCAGTTTATATTCATTAGGGCTATTGAATATAAAGTAATATGTTTGTGTAGGACATTGGAGTAATGTGATAATCCGTCCGCATATCAGGGAGAAATCCACTTAGCAACCCTGTCAGCTTGACAAGAAAAATGTGCCCATAAAGTCGGGAATACATCGAGGGAGTGAGCGGGAGGAGAGCGGGGGCGCGCGTGCATGTGTACGCCTGTGCAGAGCCACGCTGGCCATCAGCGTGGGACCACCTTCACCCCGTCACCCTGCTCAGCCTTGGGACACAGCTGGGCACCCCTCAGGCCCCTGGAGGTGTCTGGGGCTGGGACATGCCAAGTGTGCCAGGATGGGGACCAAGCTGGGGGGGCTCTGCAACCTGCCAGCCTCCCTGGCCCCAGGTAGGGGCACCAGACAGGACAGGTTGGTGGGTGCCAGCCTGGGTGCCGGGGCAGCACCACCACAGCCATGTGCTCCCCAGGGAGAGCTGGGCTGGGTGGGGGCTACAGGGTGGGCAGGGCTGCCCGTGCCCTCCTGCCAGCCTCGGACTCTGCTTGTTCCCTGCCCTGTGGTCACCTCTGCGATGGATTAAGCACTGAAAAGCAGCAGAGCAATCCCGGTCGCGCTCTCTTAGGCTGTCAATTGCCATTTTTGTAATAGAAATTCCTTTCACAAGGTAACGACGGCCAGATTTAGAGGATTTCATATTGTTAATAATTCCCCAAACAGCCATCTGACTGTGTTGTTTTAAAAGCCGCTTAGTTTTTTGCTTTGGAGTTTATGAAAATCTCCCACTCTAATATCCCGAGAGCCAGCCTATAATTGTGTTATTAAATCAATCGGAGCGGATTACATTGTAAAATCAATAGATGGCTGTAATTGCATATTAGAAAGTTGTTCTGCTGTTGTTGATTTTTTTTACATGGATAATTATAATAAGCGTGTTTACCTTAGCGCTGATTTGGAATGAGTCTCACTAAATGATGTATGACGAGCTTGGCACACTCGCTGCCAGGGGCCGTGGCATCGTTTGGGACAGCAAGGACAGCACTGGCAGCATGGGCATGTGGGTGGCATTGACCCAACAGGGTCCCACCAGTTTTGCAGGGTGGCAGCTCAGAGTTCAGGGTGTCTCGCAGCGCTGACACCTGGCAATAGAGCACACTGGGGTTTTGGGGAGACAAATGATGGGGTGCAGGAAGCAGACAGCAGTCACAGACAGTGGTCACAGACGGTGTCCCCAGGGACCAGCTTGGGAGTCCCAGGAAGTGCCATGGGGTCTCGCTGCCTGTCTGGCAGCTGCCCAGGTCTCTGTGCAGTTCCCCCTCAGCAATATGGAGCAACAGTCAAGCCCCAGTGCCCACTCCAGCCCCAGGCAAGGCTGCAGGCTGTGAGGTTGGCAGTAGGACACCTGGGGCTGCACTTTCACATCCAAACTGCTCGCTTGCCACCCACCTGCCAGAGCTTTGCTGTTACTTTGTGGGGGTAGTGGGCCAGGGCTGGCTGGGTGGGGGTACTTTGACCACAGACTCTTCTTATCTCTCTTTCCCCAGCTTTCAAGCCACTGTTACCCTGTTAGATCCCACTGGCAGCTGGCTCCAAGGGCTGAGGGTTTTCCAAGGGGCTCAGTTATCTGGGGGACAACTGAGATGGAGCAGGTGATCCTAAGGACAGTGAGGGGATCGCTTGAGTGGGAACAAGTGACAGCAGCAGGAGCTGACATTGTGGCTTGGCTGGGCAGGACACCTGTCACCTCCAGGGGCCTTATGCTGCCATCAGTGTCACCTTGAGCAGCAAGAGAAGACAAAGGCACAGAGAGATGGGCTCACCTCTGCCCCCATGCCAGCCAGTGGGCTGGGGACCCCCCTCCTTTGTTGGCCCAGCTGCTGTCCCCTGCTTGGCACACGAGTGACAGGAAGGGGTGCCACAAGAAGGTCTCAGGAGACACTCCAGAGGCACATGGCACTGATGGGGACGTTACCTCTTTCACTGCCAACCATCAGCCAGGAGGGTCCCTGGCAGCTCATGGCAAGGGAACTGCACATGGGGAAAGTCCTGAACCTCAAACAGACGCTGGGGGACAGGTGATGGCTTTGCCAGTGGGTCACTGGGCACAGCGGGGCTGGGCAGTGCTGCTGGTGTGGCAGGGAGCATCCAGGAGGCCGGGCAGCCCCATCCCTGCAGGCAGATGCCTGGCAGCAGGACAGCGCTGCCCGGCTGCGGGGGGCCCTCAATCCGGCACGCGGCACTGTCAGCAGGCAGCCTGCTGTCTCCTAGACAGTGAAATATGGCCACAATTAGCCCGGATACAGTTCAATTATGATAAACAGCGTTTGCACCCTTTAAGCTGTGATTAAAAGGCCTCCTCCCGTTGATAGAGAGACCTAATTTCACATTATTATCGCTGTAGCTTGATTATAAAGCACTCCCTGGATTTACAGTTGGGAGATGGATGTGGAGGCTTCTTTATCATTTACACATCAGTAATGATGCAGCCTTCCCTCCACCACAACATCCATCCAGCAGCGGTGGGGAGAGGGGGGCCTTGCCTGTACCCCCCTCCCGGGGCACCCTCTCCCCGTGTCAGCCAGGCCCCGCTGCCACACGCAAGTGGGCAAAGTCACCCTTACGGTAACAGCTTGATAAATGGGCGGGCGGTAATGAAATGGAGACATCAAGGCGTGGGGCGAGGAAGAAAGAGTGGTAATCGGAACGAGTGGAGCTGTCCCGAAACGGAGGGGAGCGGGAAGAAGGATCGCCTCTGCGCCGTGTGCTGTCAAGGGAGAAATTACACATTTACTCTTGCTTTTTCTTAAGGAGACGGCCCTCATAGATCAAAACATGGATTTACAAGCCAATTTTCAACATGAAATATAGACACTAGGAATCAATTTAAGCCCAGCTTCTATTTTAGCAAACGGTGCCTGAGTTTAGTCCCAGGTAAATAACACCAGAGCCTTCCCCTTTCCCATCTTGCTGCTCTGCCACGGCCCAGCACCAGGAGTGGCTGTGGCTTGCCGTCCCAGCCACCTGCCACTTGTCAGACTCTGGTCGGTGAGCATAGGGAGGCACCACAGGCTGGCTCTGGTGGGGACATGCATGACCCCGACCTTCAGGTCCAGGGCATGGATCCGTCTTAGCACAGCACTGGGTCATACTGGGATGCAGGTGGCTGAGACTGGGAACTCTGCAATCACACCACATCACTGCAAGGGACAGAGTACCTGGACTGGCGAGGACACAGGCCCAGCATGGGATTCAGAACTTCCTCCAGCAACTCTTGTTTGGATCATGCCTCTAACCCAGTATCTCTGTGCTTTCTCCTTAGACGACTGCAAGAACATTGCCAACATCATGAAGACACTGGCCCATAGAGGCTTCATCTTCAAGCAGACCTCCAAACCTTTTTGATCCCCGAGGCAAGCCAGGCAAGGGCTGCATGCGCCCGGTGCCGGCGAGGCGGGGAGGACGGGCTCCAGCATTAAAAAAAAACCCGGCAACCGAGGCCAGAGGAACCGACACAAAAAAAATCTCAATTTCAGCTGTTAACTCCAGTAGAGGTTGTATATATGGGAAGGCAAATCTGTGTAGACCTGATGTGACTCCCTCTCTGGGCTGCTCCGGACATTATGCCATGCTAGCGGACAGCCGCGTAGGGCGCTTGCACCACATTTTAGACTTGTAGTTCGTTCTTTTTCTTTGGCTCCTGATTTCCGTCCCTCCCTCCATATCCCACCCCGTCCTCCCTCTCCCACCCCGTAGCCAGAGCATCCCCCATCTCCACCCTGGCATGGGCCATACCCACCTTCCCTTCTTCTTTCTCTTCTCTGGTTTTATGTTTTCAGGCCTCGACGGCTGCTGCAGCGATGCCGGTGTGTGCCTGCAGTCGGGCAGCACTCACGGAGGCTCAGTGTGTCGAGACGGCCCCTCGCCCTCCCCGCCAGCTCCCCCCCGCCTCTCCCCCGAGCGCCTTTTCCCCTTTTTGAGTCAACACTAACCCCTCTCTGACTCCTGTATGTGACAAACGCGATCCGTCTCTTTATGTTCAAGGTGAAGTGCCTGTATTCTCCGCTGCAGAGCCCCTGGCAGCCCCACCGTGGGCTGCAGGGTCCCGGAGGGCTCCCTTCAGTGAGGCAGGGGCCCAGCGGACAGGCGGGCGGCAGGAGGGAGGTGACAGTGTCCGCATGGAGCCCCGTCCCGTCCCCGTTCCGTCTGCTCGTGCCTCTTGCGGGGCTGGGTGGGATGCCCAGCCCTGCCTCGTCCCTGCCGATCAATTCCAGCTCCATGGGGGACAGGCCCGCCACAGCACCGTGTCCGTGTCCGGTGGTGGACGTGCCAGCGCGCGCTGGCCCCCGGCCCACAGGTACCTGAGCAGGGGAGCTGCAAATTGCCCCAGGCCCCTGAGCGTGCTCCCCACCAACCTCCCTCGGTTCCGAGCTGAGGCTCAGCCCCCCACGTGCTGTGCCCCTCACAGGTCCCCGCGGACGCTCAGCAGCAGCTGGCTTGTTGCCTGAGAGAGTTGCCGAGCACATCCCCTCCGGCTGGGTGGGCTCCCGGCTGGCCAGGGCGGTTGGGGGGAGCCGTGGGGCGGGCTGAGGGCGCACGTCCTCTCGGTGTCACCCAGCCCCAGGGCCCTGCTGAATGGAGCCCTCGTCCGGGCACTGACCTGCAGGGAGGCTGCAGCCCCAGGCCCGTGCATGCATGGCCTGGAGCGAAGCCGGTGACGGCAGCCAGAAGGGCAATACAGGCACTGAACTTGGCGGTACATGACTGCATGGTGTGTGGTGTTCCAGTTAAACCAACCGATAATGCAACCCCAGCATTTTCATTGTCTAGTTATTCCAATCCTTGCTGTAAATGTGCCACATGAATAAAGTTTGGGGGTAAAGGAGCCCGGGCTGTGCCCATGCATGTGCAAGTTTGTATGGGAGGGGCAGAGGGAGGGGAGTGGCACCTGGGTAGGTGGGAGTAGGATGCTCCTTGAGGTATGGCACATCCATGCTCCCCATAAAAAGGTTTTGGCTGTGAAAGGGCAGTCAAGGTTCCCTGCTGCTGGGAGCACTGCCCTACTCTCCAGCATGGGCACTGTGGGTGGGCACCAGCCCCACCACCACCTCAGGTTTGCTTGTGCCCCAAGGCAACTGCCCTGAGGATCCCACCAGCCCATCACAGCTGGGCCTTATCCATGGGTGCACCCCACGCAGTTTTCTGCCCAGTGCAGGGTGATAGCCACCACTACATCCCGCTGGCACCTGTAACCCTAACCTGTAACCTGGCACACTGTACCCACACAGCTGCCACTGCATTTGGAGTATCTTGGCTAGAGAATGGAGCCAGCATGGCGCTGCTGGCCCTGGGGCACCTGCTCTGCTCCACAAGTGTAATGCTATGGGGTGCAGGAGCCATACCCAGCTGTGCAGGAACCACCACTGCATCCAGGTGCCCAAGGGACCTGCCCTGTGCCAGACTGCCACTGGGTGACAGGGGTGCAAGTATCCAGCTAGCACTGAGCGGGCAGCTCCCAGAGGGAAGGGGCAGCCCAGCCCATTTGCTCCATGCAAAGGTCACAGGGGTTTTACCAGTTCCATCTGTGCAGCCCCTGATCAGCTTTATTGACCCTTTTTCAATGGGAGTCGTCTAATTAGTTTTTTATGAAAACTAAGAACTTGGCCTTTGCCCTCTACTCCTGCAGGCAAGAATGTGACTCAGAGGACATTGTCACGGTGGATCGATGATGGCAAGTGACACTTGGAAGGCAGGTGTAGGGGACACAGGGTGGGCAGATGGGCATCAGCCCAGAGCAGGGCACACAGCCAGGGCCACCAGTGCCCACAGTGGGCAGCACATAAACTCAGGCTCCCACTGATGCCTCAACCCCTCCAAGGCCCTGCAAAATGATTGCAGGAACCAGACAGAAGCCTTGGGTGGGCAGCAGAAGGAGGAACTCTACTGACAGTGAGCAGGGGACAACATGAGTGTTTCCAGCAGGGGCAGCCCCTTACGCAGGCAAGGCAGCACTTGCAGGTGTCGGGCACGCAAGAGTTACTGGAAGAGAGCAGCTACACAAGGGCTGGGCACGAAGGAGCTCTCCAGCCTGGTGTGGGCAGCACAGGAGCAGCCTGGCTCAGGACACAGTAGCCTCAAAGGCAGCAGGGGCTGCAGCAACTCCAGCTGTCACCTGGTGACTGAGGCAGATGGGCTCAGGGACAGCCAGCAGCTGCCAACAGGGTCAGTGGCACCCAGCCTGCCTGGGACGGGGGTGAGACAGCTCCGTGCACCAGAGCTAGTGGCCACAGGGCAGCCATGGGTGGCCTAGGGCAGAGCTTTGCACATCCCTGGGGCAGCTCTCCAGCACCTGCTACAGATGCCTGGAGCTTGCACTGCCCCAGAGGTGAGATGGAAGTAGTGCAGAGGCCAGATGGGAGTATCTGACCTCTGCACTGGGCAGGGGATAGCTCCCACTTTTCTCTGGAGCACTGCAGTGTTTGCCCCAGCAAGGCCCCTGTCCTGTCCCATGGCTAGAAGCAGCCAGCTGTCCCTAGGGGCTCCAGGACAGCCAGCACTGCCCCTGCACCACCTCATCCTCATCCTGCACAGAGTGCTTACGGATTCTTCACCCTCTTGATGGAGGAGCTGGAGACCAACTCCCTTCACTTCCTCTGCTCCAAAAGGGAGACAGGAAAGGAAAAAACCCACGAACAGCAGGTGGGAGCACCTGGGTTGTGGCAAACACATCCACCTGTCTCAGAGCTAGCCCCAGGGCTTCAGCATCACTCCAGGCAGTGCCAAATGGACTACACTGCCTGGCTGAAGGCAGAGCCAGGTCTTTGCATGACAGGAGGGACAGAGCTAATGCAGCAGTGACAAGGGGGTGGGATGGCACCCTCACAGGGGGTGTTACCTCCCTGTCATGAACAGGGCTTTAGGATGGTCAGGAGGAAGGGGCTGAGCTCTGCAAGTACTCGGTTGCCCCAGGACCCCTGACCAAGCAAGCCAGGATGCACCAAGCCCTAAGGAGCAGGACACTGAGGGACAAAACAGCTCTGTGCTATGGGCAGCTGTGCCAGGGATGCTTGACATGGGACAGGGCAGAGCGTGGAAATGCTCCTCTGCCATCCAGACCTGCTGTGATGTGGCCCGGGAGCAGATCAGGAGGCTGACAGAAAACCAGGGCTCCTCAAAAAACCCGCCCCTTTTCTGGGCAGTGCACATCAACATGCCCGAACAAGGCTGGCAAGCTCCAGGGAACTCCCCTTCACAGAGAAGGTTCAGGGCTGCACCCAGCCTCAGGAAAGCCAGGGCCACTGTCACCAAGTGGGACATTCCCCCAGCCCCATCACTGCACTGCAGTGAGACTGTGCCAGGTGCCACATGGACCCTCTGCCCACAGCCATGGCAGGGTCAGCACCCGGAGCTGGGCTCTGTGTGTGGGGTGCTCCAGGCACGGCACAGCTCTCAGGTATCCGTGTGCTGGCTGCTGCAGGGACACAAGGTGCCAGAGCCCCGGGTTCCTGTGGCACAAGGCACAGCAGGCAGTGGCACAGGCCAATGCTGCACTGGCACAGGGACTGCAGTCCGTGCCTGCTGTGCCCAGCTCCGCAGCCCTCCCCTGCTCCCAAGGGCTGCAGAGCCACTGCCCCAGCCCACAAGCGCCCAGGGGATGGAGAAGGCAGCAGGGACCCGGAAGGAGCCAGGCCTGCCCATCCCTGCTCCTGTCTGCTCCCGGCGGCAGAGCGTCGTGGGAGGCCCCGCTGCCTCCCCTGGCGGGAAGCGGCCCCCAGTTCCCGCCGGGCAGACGGCAAACAGAGCATGGAATTTGCACGGCTGAAAGTTAAATACAACACACACACGGATTTCGTCAGAGGCCCTGGCACCGCTGCCTTCGTGGGATCCGATTAACGGGGAAATAAAAGGGCCAGAGAACCCACACAGCAGAGTGAGCAGATGCCCTATAAAAATCAAATACAGGGTAATCAAGGGGACCGAAAGGTACATTTAAAAAAACAAAAACCCACCCTGGAAACAAAGGAGCTGGGCTTTGTGGCTTTCCTAGGAGGGCTGCAGAATTAATGGGGAAGAGCACATGTGTTTGATAATCTTTATATGGCAAAAGACCCATCTTTCAAATATGTCACAAATTCATATTAATCACCTTCCTATTGCCTTCCGTGGCACAGCTATTCCAGTTGCCTCGGGCAAAATTGGGAACTGTCTGGTTAAAAAAAATGTTTTACATTATAATTTACAAGAGCTTACAAGTCTAGTTTCTTTTAATGGAAAGAACGATTAAAAAAAAGAGAAGAATATATATACACCCTGGTATATATACACTATATATATTAAAATATATATATATAAAAGACAGATATTGTAACTCCATCTGGAAAGAGAGAATGTTTGATCTTAACAATGTAACTTCTAGCTTTCAAACAGGCTCAGAAAACAAGAAGTCAGCAGGAGTTCAGATAAAGGAAGCTTAAAAGTCAAATAATTCTGACTCTGAACCCGAGACTTCTTAGACTCAAGGTCCTTTCCTTTACCCATTAATGGGCTGACTTGTGAGCTCAGGAACAAAGTGCTGCAATGTGAGGATTTCTGAGAGTCACTCATTACAGATCACTGAGTGGAGTCTGAGTTGCGGAAATCAAAGGATCCAATCTGGAGTAACTGGCTGAACTTCTGCTTGGAACTAATTTGTTCCGAGTTCGGCTCACCTTTCACCTCCCAAAGGCCCCGAGTAAAGTCCCTACCGGGGTCAGCCTCAAACAGCACCAGGGGGATCCCAGCTCGGCTTTAATGGTCAGCAATGGGCACTGCAGTCCCTGGGAGAGCGTGGACTGGTACCAGGGTAGGAGAAAAGTGGTGGACACAGCAGGGCAGGACAGCACCAGGCTTCCCACTGCCCCAGGGGCTCTGAGACAGATGCCTCTCCCAGCCTGGCTAACACACCCTGCTGACATGTCCCCCATCCCCACTGCTGGCCAAGCGCGGTGGTGGCAGACAGCTGCTGACAAAACAGTATCTCAAAAGACCCTGGTGTGCCTTTGCCCATTCATTCCAATTCCTGGAAAGGAATCCAGACATGCCAGGCAGCGCTCAGGAGTCAGGACTCCTAGTCCTATTCCTGGCTTTGCCACTCACTCCCTCCAACATCTGGAGCAAGATACTTCTCTCCAGGGAAACAATTCTGGCTTCAGGGGAGCAGCTGGCTTGGAGGCTGAACTAATCCATGCTTAATCCAACATGTAGAGTGCCATGGACAGGCAGTGCTAGACAGCACAAAGGGATTCTCCAACTCAGAGGAATTTGAAGGAGGGAGATTAAATAATTCCCCCAAAGGCCCTGGCAGCTCAGTGGCAAAGCACACGCTTGAACTCAGGAGTGCAAAGCTGGCGTGGCATGGTTAAACCGCTGCAGCAGGACAAGGGCAGGTGTCATGGCCAAGCACCCACGGCTGCAGGAGGTGAGGGAAGGAATGGCCATCAAAAAGCACGGCTGTGCTTCCACAGGCTGCTTCCTCAGCACCGTGACCTAGCCCTGCTGTCCCCACCACGGCCTGGGACACCTTGGGGCCATCGCTGTGCAGGGTGGGGACACATGCATGCACCCACCAGCCATCCCCCTTCTCAGTGCTGACCAAGCCCAACAATCTTCCGAAGGCAAATTTCAGCCATGATGCTGGACAAGAGGCACTGGAGCTGCATCTGCCAGCTCTGGGCAGGGCAGGGAGGATCTCCAGGACATGACCTCTACTCAGCTCAGCCTATCTTGGGAAAAGCTGGCTGTGGGCTACAGGGTGTTGATCTCTCTCTCCCACCACCACATAGCCCAACAACTGTAGAAAGGTTCAGGGCAAGCACACTGCCAGGCCCTGCCTGACTCTCCAAACATATCTGAACCAGGCAGAACATGGTACAGCAGCCCCATTCTCTTCCTCTCCAAAATACCCCTCCAGCTGGGATGTAATTCCCCCCCACCGCTCAAAAGGTAGCAAAAAATGGTCACAGTGTGAATGTGCTTGACCTTTTGTCTTGGACTAATCTAATTGTGTCGTCTTTGTGTAATCAGCCGGTAAAGGTCAGTGCTGTATTTAACATGGGGGCCCTTTAGGTACTGAATTTGCCTTGCAGTGAATTAACTTGATTATATTTCTTTCAAATATGTCAGAGACCAGGTCAGTTTAACCCTCTCTGTGCTGCCTGGGCCCATGCCTTTGTTTCCAATTCCAGGAGGTGGGACCGAGTAACAATGTGGTCAGAAACACACACATGGGCTGCCTCCTCCTACAGGTATGGCCATCACCACCATCTCTCCCACCTTCCCAACAAGCCAGTTCTCAAGGGATTTACTATACTGTAAATCAGCCCGAAAAGTTTGCAAACCAGGACACTCCAGACCGCAGGGAGGGAGGGGTGAGATTCCAGATTGAATGCAGTAGGGAAAAAAAATAATAATTCAAAAGACTCCTTTACAAACATGAACCTGTCTCAGTGGAACTCTTCCTTACGACTCAACATTGTCACAATCAAATAGGACATTACTCAAGTCCAGGTTAACGTGTCGCCTCTGCCGTTGACAGATAAGGTGTTCTCAATATCCTGCAATACATTATACATTTTAGAAAGTAAAGGTCTGTGCCGCTACCAGGGGCAGTGCGTCAGAGGCGTCGGGGATGCCACGGTGTGGAGATGGGCAGCTTTCATCAGGCAGTTCAGCTCAGCTGTGCCAGGGGACTGCACAGAGGGGAAAGCAGCCTCAGCTGATCCCCAGGCTTACCCTTGGCCCTGAGGCAGTGGTGAGGGGCTGGGCAACCTGCCCTCCTGGAGGCAGGGAGGAGAGGCCGGTGATTCACATCCTGCAGAGGTACATGCACAGGACATTGCCACAGGGCTTGCAATGGAAGAAGCCCTAGGCCAGGCTTTTCTTTCTTGGCACTGGAAGTAGGGTATAAAAACCCTCCTTTGCTCTTCAAACACCTCTGTCCCTCCCAAGCCTCCTGCTCCAGGCAGGGCTACTGCTTGACTCCAGGGTCTTGGGCAGGTCATGTCTCATCACCTGAAGACTGCTTTCCCCACCTGCTTCCCTCTGCTGAGCAACCCTTACGAGGCTGTGTCTAGAGGGAAAATGCCTCAGGTTTGCAGCTGTACTGTTGCTGCCTCAGAACAAGCTCTCATCACCCAAAGCCTCACCGCTTTGGTCCACAGTGGCACCCACACCAAGCCATCTGCTTGCATGCAGGATGTAGAAAGCCCTGCTGACCCCACCTGTAGCACCAAGAACACTGTCCAGCACAGGAGACAAGCCCAGAGAGCAGCACTGGGACTTGGGGGGGAACAGGCGTGTTCTGCTCCCTTGGACGCGCATGCCTGGAAGGAGAGCAGGGCAGCACCCCCAGCGCTTGTCAGGGCATCTGCGTCGGAGACCTGAGTGCGCCCTGTTCTGCCCCCCCGACCTTCCTTCTCACCGAGTTGGGGGTCAGTGGTGCTCCTACTACATCAATGATCTGGTCCTTGGTATCTCCCTTGCCCTCCTCAATGCCGAGCCCTGTCTGGCCGTCTGGATGGGCACCTTCCACGCTGAGGGGGCCGATGCTCCCAGCTTTGGCCAGGGCCTCGTAGCGGTGCCGTAACATCTGCAGCTCGTACTCGCAGTTGGCAAAGGCTTGTTTCAACTCGTACAGCAGCACCAGGTCGCTCCGCAGCTCGTTGAACATCTGTACAATCTCCTCTGTGGGCATAGGGTTAAGATCTAGGGAGAAAAACAACCCCTGTTAAACACCCAGACCTACAACCCTACAATGAAAAAATCACTATAAAGGTCTCGGCTGCTCTTTCATTCCCACAAAGATACGCCAGGAGCCTCGCTCCAATAACATGGATCAGTAGCAATTGGTATCCCTGAGGGCTGCAACTCCTATTTCTCAGGCTGTCCTTTGGTTCTGACCAAGGACTAAGGGTGAACCTGCAAAGTCCAGGACTCAGCAAGTGAAGGAAGATGGAAGACCAGATGATTGAACCTTGCCACCCACCAGGTCACATGAAGGGAGCTCTGTCTTGCAGAGAGATTGGACCCACACTGCTGCAAAGGGCAGAAGAGCTCCTGTTGCTCCCTACACCTTCACCAACAACAGGTGGACAGGCTGAGTTCTCTTATTGCTCCTCACAGGGCAGGTGCAAGGCAGAGAACTGCTCTGCTGCTGTGTTACAGACCTGTTTGTAGCAGCAACTGTCAGATCACCTCCCCACACCTGGCATTCTGCTGCACCCCACCATACACACACACAGAGCCAGGAAGAGCTGCAAGTTCTGCAGAAGGAAAGGATGAAGCTCTGCGTGTTTGCCCTGATACACAGCAGTGGCCCCTGTCTGCAGGGCTGCCCACATGACCCCCTTCCTGCTGGCACTGTGTTCCACCTCCACAAAGCCCAGGTGTGGTTCTGCACTCTAAGATACAGCAGGGCCAAAGCCCCAAGAAACCCTCAAGATATGTGAGTTCTGCGAGGCAGTGGTGGGGAGTCAGGAACCCCTCCATACCCTCATGGAAAGTGAGCTCCAAGAAGCACTCACATGCTTCCCTCAGGCTTCCCTAGCAAGCACAAACAGCAACTCCCTTAGTTCTACAGCAGAAAGAGGAAACCATCCTGGCTGAGCCACTTTCACCAGCCACAGGAGGTCTTCAGAATGGCACAGACAACATATCGAGCCATAAACCAGTTGGCCCAAAAAACTAACAAGACTTAACAGAAGTCAGTGCTGGGAACAGGCTCAGTGATCTCCTGTAAATCATTAATAAGGCTTCTATTTTTCTTTCTATTTTTCTCTTTTCCTACCTTTAAATGTCTCTCCAGCCACAGTGTCGGGGGGGAAGGGATCATCAGGTGTCTAATCAAGAGACACTGCACGCTGGGACCTTTAATACCTGCAAACTGTCCCCACTGCATGGAGAGCAGCCGCTGGCCACAGGCTGCACTTCTCCCCCTCTAGCCACGAGCAGGTATTGTACATGTTAAGTGAACCCTTCTTTCAGCTGCTAAGACACTCGAGTTCAAGAGTGAGGGATGTGTGTTTACTCGCCTTTCAGCAGAGATGCTCCAGATTTTCACACAGCATGCAACCTATAAAGGGGGGATGAACAGTCCCAGATGCATTTTGGACTTGCCACCGTGAGCAGTAAATTAAGAGGAAATGAAGCTTAAAAGCAAGACAGGGCAGCCCTGAACAATGCGCGTGCCGTGGTCACTAACACACTTAGAAGTACCTCTCCCGGCAAGGCTGAGATTTGCCTTCCTAATACTGTGCTGCCTCTCTTGATGGTTAAAAAGGCCCAAACAAGAGAGAAACAAAGGCTCTTTTAAAAGATTTTTCTACTGGGAAGGAAAAAAAAAACCCTGTGCATCTTGTTCTGGCTTTTACCCTCTCTTTTTTTTTTAAACACATAAAATATTTTAAAAACCATTCACATACTGTTATTCAAGAAACTGGCTGTATTACTAGGGGAAAAAATAGCCCATCTCGAGAACAAAGGCTAGCTCTGTGTGTCTCTTTCTCTCTCGCGTGCCCCCTTTACTCACCTACTCCGAGTTCCATCAGCATCTGCTCCAGGGCTTTAATCTTCTTCTGTCCCACCGAGCTTGGCAGTTTCATCTGGAACACAAAGGTAACAGAGCCACACAGCTCAGAGATAGCCCTCACTCACAGCCGTCTAGTTCAAAAGGCAAGAGAGCTTTTCTTTTTATAGTGCAGGGGGAACAAAAAAAAGAAAGGGAGAGAAAGGAAAATCAAGTGGTAAGAGAGGGAGACAGGGGCTGAAAGTTTTCAGACTAGGTCTGAGGGCAGGTATTGAAAAGCCCGGTCGTGAGGGCTTTTATTTTCTCTCTCGTGTGTGTGCAAGACACGCTGTTTTACAGTTTCCATGTGTCACTGAATTAACAACAAAAGTTCTTCTTGGCTTCAAACCCTCTCCTGCGGTGCCCGGCCCATCAAAGGGCTCATTTACACAGCAGCTAATGTGCAATGCTGCCCTACTTTATTCGCTTTAGCCGGCCTGATTAGACTCATGCGCTAACAGACTCACTTCTCCTTTTACCTGCTGAGCCCCAGACCTGTGGGATTCATTTACAGAGCAGGCTTTGTAACAAAGGGGAGAGACAGAGAGAGCACAGTTACTTGACTGGCGGAAGTGTGCACACACATTTACATCGGAGCTAAGGGGCTAGGTGAGAGAGGAAGCATCAGATGTGAGCTATGAAAGGGAATTGGAGCTGGCCAGGAGAGGAAGAATGCACACACTTAGCAGGGTCCTTCCTCTGCATTCATTTGGGCTCTAGCAGGAGTGCTAGCTGCTCAGACCAAGCATTTATTAGATTACCAGCAGCACAAATGCAGCTGGCACAATATGGAAGGGAGAACAGGTTTCCAAGCCCTGCGGATATATTCAAGAAAAAATGAAAGCACTCGGCTATGCTAGAAGATGCACCAGGAAAGAAATGGTTCTCAATACTGCATTGTCAAACACCCTTCTGCACAGGCACAGGCTGCCCCTCCATATCCAACCTTGGAAAGGTGACCTCACACCTCAACCTGAGGATTCCAATCACCAAGCCAAGCTGCCCGGCAGGCCAGTGAGCAGCCAGGAGGCAAGAGCATCCTGCAGCCATCCTGCACACACCACTCACTGACCAGGGGCCCAAACCTCAGCCACGAGCCCGCCAACCGCGATCTGCAACGTGGCTGGGAATGACCTGAAGGAAGGAACATTATTCACTCCAACTTAAAATTGGCCTCTGAGGAGAGCTCACTGGGAGGGCCTGTGGTCACCTTACTTCCCACAGGCCACAAGCTGCCCAAAGCAGGCAGCCCAACATCAGTCCCCCAGATTAGACCCATCGCTTCCAGTGTTTGCTGCCCCAACACAAAAATGCCAAGAGGCTCTATCTGGAACTTCCTAATTCCTCTGAATGCAGGAGCACTGCAGGCACACACACATCCCCAAATGGTGAAAGCTCTAACCTTTACTCAGCTATGGCTGTGTCCCATCAGCTGTTCCACAACACCAGTGTAGGACCTGTGTAGGACCAGAAGGATCCTGCCTTGTCCATAACATCAGTTCAGCCAAGAAACCAGAGTATGGATGCCATAGAGCACCCCAGGGGAATGGGCCTCTCATGGTATATGCTGAGAAGCACCAGGTCCTTTTTGAAAGATATCAGCACCACAACAAAGACTCCAGCAAAGGACCAATAGGACTATTAGGGAAGGATTTCTAAGAAACCAGCCTGACCCAGAGAATCCAACAGAAGCACTAGAGATAAAACAAACACACACCTTCATGCAAAGAGTTAGCACAGCTAAGGACTATAGAATGCCCCTGACTTTTTTTTTTAACCCAAAGGTCTTTGGCTTAGTGCTGGGGTTTCTGCACAGCAGTCAATTCCATACTTCTTTCCTACTTGTAAAGAAACTGATTCTTTGTGGTTCACCACAAAATGATTGTTTTAGCAGAAGAAAGGCTGTCAAAGTTATTATGTATTTGGATTTCAGTCAAGTCTTCAGCCCAGAGTCTCAACTTGAGCAGAACCTCACTAAAAGAGGTCTTCTGAGGAGCTCTGCTGCACAGACTACCTGCACAGGCTCTGCTGAAAAGGAGAGGGTAGAGCCCTAAGATAAGACAGCCCAGAGCACTGGAACAGGAGATGTTCTGTTTGTTCCATGGGTGCCATGCTGCAGCTAGCAGCAGGATGCCAGGGAAGGAAAGGTCACTTTGCACAGCTTAGCAGTCAGTCTAGACTGAGTAGTCAGTCTAGAACATCAGGAAGATATCCCTGAAAGCAAGAGGATTCACCCCAAAGAATTGTTCTGTGCCATGAGGAATCATACAGAACGTTTAAATGGGTGACATGCCCAGCTCTGCCTCAGCTTGGGATGTATGGGCTGACCTAGTCAGAAGAACTACCCTTAATTTGGGGGGACACAATGAGCCCAGCATCTCCCCACTGAAGAGCTTGTGGACACACAATGCTTGTGTGACTATCACAGCCCTGAGAGTGTCCTCACTCCTGCCCCAACACCAGACATAGGAGCCTCTTCAGCTAAAGGCAGGATTCCCTTCTGTTAATTTCCCTTCTGGCAAAAGCATGCTCAGCACCAAGCCAGCTTCAGGGACAAAGGACAAGAAAAGGTCACCCTTGGCTAGGCTAGGTAGACAGACAGGAGGTCTTGGTTTGTTGGTTACAGGAAGAGCACAAGCTTTCCTCCTGGGAGGCCTCCACTAGCTCAAGCAACAACTGGCAATGCAAACAACCTGGCAAAGCCTTCAACTGTGATGTTTTGCACACCTGGGTCATGTCCCACAGGAGTCTGGTCTTCACTGACACTCCTGAAGATTAGAGGATGGAGCAAAGAGAGGCAGGACAAATTAATTTAACTTCAAAGAAAGGAACACTTGAGATGCTGAGGAAGAGTGGGACTGTGAGTTTAGTTTAAAAGCACATCAATTAAGCTTCCTTTTAATTCAGGCAGGAGGATCTGGCCTGCAAACAGGAAGGCTTCATTGGTTTCTCAAAGCAAGAGTATATTTTAATTTTACCATCATTAAGAAAATGTTATGATTTATGTGGCTGCTGTCGGACTAATATCTTTAGAATTTAGCTGGCTAAGCCAATTCATCTCTAAGACTGATGAAGGCTGATTGCTCTCTATGCAAAATGTATTAAAACTAAATGAGCAGTCTATTACTCAAACGTTGCTGATAATCTGTTAGCCAAGGTCCGTTAGCTGGGCTGCCTTGTTGCAAGAGAGAAGTCTTCATGCTCTGTACAGCTCTGATAAGACCAAGCTTACTTCAGGAAGCCCTTCTTTGTTTTGGTCTTTCGAGCAGATATCCAGAGAAGCAGCATAGTGCTGGAAGTGGTGCTCACTTGCCCCTCATTCCCAAAGAATAAAGGAATCTGCAGCGACCACAAGTCCCAGCCAGCAGCCCAGAGAAGAGTTCTCTGGCTCATGATGTCTCCACTGGGATGTGTGGTTTCTGTGGGCCATATCTCTGCATTAATAAAAACACCCCTTCAGGCAACCTCACTGCTGACACCACAGCTCCTGGGATGTTCTTGGTGTTGTCATGGATGGAGGCCTCCACAGGGGCTGAGGAAAATTATGTTCCTCAGAGAACTCCAGTGAGCAACCACAGCTTCTGAGGTGAATGGCATTTGCCCTTTTCTTTCCTTCCTCATAGTAGACTATTATTGTTATTTATTATCTTTAAAGTCCCCATATAATAATAATACCTGGGAAACAGATTGCTCCCGTCAGAAAACTGATTAGCTGGGATTTTTGAGGTTACTATATTTTGGATGCTCTTCTCCTTTGACAGCCTCTCCCTACAGCCCTCTTTGCAACACCAGCCTGTGCTCATAATTACACCAACATCACTTTTGATTTAAGGACTGTAATCCTTTGTCCTTGCTATAAACAACCTGCATTAAACACATGAACTGTGTGTACCAAGAGAAAAATAAAGAGCTACAGAAAACCGTGAGTCAACACCACAAAGCCACAGTACCAGAGCCTGCCTGTGCAGGGAGAAGCCTGGGATACACAGCCTCTGCTGGAATGCACTTGGTCTGGGAGACATGGAATACAGGGCACTGACCTGCCCTGCTCTCCCCTGAAGGAGGAGGACATTGCTCCAGAGTTGGGTCAAGCAGTCTAAAAAGATCAAACCAGAGCACCCACCACACCTTCACAGCAAGGGCTGGGACTGGGGTGGACTCTCTGCAGTTCAATTTCTGTACAGCATCTCACCATGGAGCACCCTTGAGGTTTTGGATGATACAGGGTTTTTATTTAATGTTCGAGGCATTCCGCCAACAAAACCTTGCTAATTCACACTAATGACTAGGAGACCTACTGCAAATTAATTGCTAATTGGCAAAATTCATTAAATTAACAAACAGGATAAGAAATAGCTGAAGATATAGCCTCCCCAAACAGACTTGGTTCATTTATTTTTGTGTGCCATTCAGTTTTCATGATTTATGCTAATACTTTTAAGCACAGTTGTAAATGTATTTGAATCTATTTTAGTAGAGTAATGAAGTCTAAATAATAGCAGAGCTTGCAACACAGTCCTGTTATGTCTCACAGCATCACCACCTGGCAGGTAGAGGCTGTCATGGGGATCTGCAGTAGGAATGGAAGAGGTCTGCAGGATCTACAGATTCAGTCAGGGCCCTTGAGTGATTGTATTTGTGTGGTCATCTTAAATGTCCTGCTCTCAATCCATCACTTTCTTCATAAATGCTCCTTTTCTGATGCTCCCAACTTCTCACTTCTCCTCAAAAAGTCTTCTTTTGTGCTGAAACCTTTTGTTTGGTCTACCACCAAAATACAAGGTTTTTAAAATTAATTAGTGGTTATTTAAATATTTCACTGTACCCTCCCTGATGCTGCACTTCATTTTAATTCAATTTTAAGGTAAGTATTTCCTTAAAATCAGCCTTCCCCTATCCTAAACAATATAACTGTCCTAAAAGCATTAACCCTAAAATCTCCACACATCTGACCTATGCCTGTACAGCCTGTACAGCTGTACCTGTGTTTTTATGCACCAGCACCAGCATTGTTCAGCATTATAATACAGCTCACTGACATTGAAAACCACCTTCCTTATGGATTTCAGCAGCAAGAAAACTTTCTCATTAGGCACTTTCTTCATGGATATCTTTAGAGTACTGAATGGTTTAGAGGATTTCCAGGAAGGAGTGCTAAAGTTTCAGATGAATAATGTTTTTTGCATTTTCTGCCTGAAGGTCAAACATTCCTGAGTTGCATGGCTCTACTCTGCAGGAGCAGAAAGCCTCCACTGCTGTACAGTTTTAAGACTCAAAGAAGGAAAAAACCATATTAAGTACTTTAGTCTTAGAGCTCTGGAATTTGAAAAACCTCAGCTGAAAAATTCCATTTTGGATATGAACTTGCACATTTCTGAAATTCTGAAGTGCTTCACTGCATGGAACTGAAGCGCTGCAGAAGAAAGAACTGCACAGGACATTTTTACTGGGGGGTATTTTATGCTAAAAGTACATTCCCAGAATGACACTACAGTAGTTTGCTTTAAGCAGATCTGCAGATTCCCAGACAGTCCTACCCCTGCCTCTCACTACAGGCATGAAGACCAAGCTGAGACCCTCAGAAAATGGAAATGGCTGCAGCCTCTAAGCTGCATCTGACAGAAACAAATCAAGAGCACAGCACTGTGTGCTGTGACTGCAGGGAGGACCCTAAGACTGGCCACAGAAGGAGGAATTCCAAGGATTGTACCATCTTGTACCATAGTACAAGAACATTATGTAAACTTCCAGATCAGACACAGCAAAGTGTAGCAACACATGCATCTACTCTTGAATTGATGTTGCTTTTCTCTTAAATAATTTAACTGAATCTCCACTTACACAAATACAAACAACCACAGTGACTAATTACAGTCCAATCATTATATTGGTTACACTAATGAAAGAAAAAAGTGATATATATGGAGCTCTGCACGTGTTACACACAATAAAACTGGCTGATGAATGACACCCCAGACTGTGTCACTATGGGCACACAAAGGTACTAAAAGCTTCTCAAATCCAGGCCTGACAAAGCTCCCTGAGGCCTCATACTGCATGGACACTGTTTGGTACTGGATGATTCAACAGAAGCAGCAACATGGAGTGTCCTTTCCAGAAGTGCAATTTATTTTAAAGATCCCATTCCTGCACCCAGAGTGATCCCACTCCTGTACCCAGAGCGCTCTCCTTACACCCGAGAACCTACTAAGGCTTTGGTCCAGATGCTCTCCCACATCAATGACCTCCACAAAAAAAGGTGATGGATGGATTTTCTTTCTGCAATTCAACATTAAGTGCCTTTTGGTTTAGCTAAAAACAAGAATAGAGGAAAAGACATGTTGGATTCACCTTCTCTAGTTCATTCAAGATTTTGTATCCTTTGCAGTTCTCTCTAAAAATAAATACACCAATATTTTCATCTTATTTCATTCTCTACAGACAGGAGTTTGATTAGGAAATGCACCAGCACTCTCTTGGCCCTAATTAAAGGGCACATAGTACAACAAATAGATGGCAATGCCACAACATGAATTCGATCCAGCCTGCATCATTTCTTCATAAGTTTTATTCACAGAAATGAGAGAACTACTTCCCTTCTACTCCTGTCAGACTCCCTGTGGAAATTACTCCCAGTCACTCTCTTGAAGAGTGCAAAACATACAACTTCACTAATGAAAAATTGCTAGCAGAAGCAACAAGCACATCTCAGCTAACTAATCCATGGGATGTTCAGACCTGGAAACATAAACTTTCCCCACCTAATAAGGGTGTGCTGATCTCCATGAGATTGATGTCAGAACGCCTTGGAGTGCAATCAATACAAAGCAAATAAATAATTAATTGCTTCAAGTAATTAAATTTATCAAATCCAAATAAGAATAACTGGTATTTTATGGAACTGCTTTCAAAAGCTGAACCTCTGAAGGGACAGTATTGATCACAGGAGGACAGACAGATGTGTCACATGTTCACTGCCAATGAAGTCTGGGTTTGCATTAATGACAGGGAAGGAACAGAGCCAGCAGCCTCCAGTGCAGGGTAAACAGCCAGCATGCTTGGCCATGTAATTACTGGTCAGATCAAATACAGAGAATAAACATGTCTAAACACAAACATACAAACCCATCTTCCTCTAGAAATATCATTCACCTTGGACTTGCAGGAAGCACTTAGTTCTCCCCCCAAGAAAAAAAAAAATGGAAGAAGTCACAGACATGCTTTCCCCACACAACCACAGTAAATTCTTGTTCATTAATCAGTGCTAAAAAAGTGCTCAGAAGGCTACTAAACATTTAAAAGCTGATGAGTGTGAATATTTGAATCAATGGGTACTAAAGTTCTACCTGTAATTTTCCTTCCTTCACTTCTTCTTTAATTTGTTAAACTGGCAAATTGTCTACAAGATCCCAGTTAAGCAGATGGAGTCAGGCTGCTGGCTGGAAGCCTTTTCTGAGGGGAGGAGGCCAGCTTTGAATGACTAAGCTGGAGCATCCCTCAGTCCTTTCTGCAGACTGAGAATTCTACAAACATCTCATCACAAGGTTTTGTTTTGTTTCCAGATGAGACACCACTCAAACCAATTCTCTTCCAGTTCCTCTGCTTCCAAACCCATGACAACTAAGCAAGGACACAGACGTGCACCTCAACATGCAGGAGTGGGTACAAACATTCACCCTTTTCCATGCACCATCTTCTTTCTTAAAAGCACTGGTGCAACAATCCAACAGCATTACCAAAACCATAAGTTAAAATCCATGGACAGGGCTGAGAGAGAAGAACTTAAAACACACTGCAGAGATGTTAAGTATGCCAAAGTCAAGCACTCTGAACACAACAAAGGTTAAATTTAAAAGAAAGCTGAACATACGTGGTACAGAAACACTGTGGGGAAATCAGAACAAACTCAGTTCTGCCCTACTGAAGCAACATCATTCCCAGATCACAAATATGTGGTTACTGTTTGTTTGTCTGGATGCTGGGAAAGATCCAAGTTCAACAGCTCCCATCTTCCTTTCCTTCAGGCAGATCCACAGCAAAGCATTCCTTCCTCATAGCCCCCCTGCTTTCCCTTCAGTCATTTCTTCACCTTTCCCTGTTCAAATTCCCTACACATCTCTCTTTTCCTCTGGCTCTTTGGCTGTCTGACCTCCCAACTGAGCAGAGCTGGTATAACAGGAAGTTTTCCAGAAGTAATGCTTAGGATTAATAATACACTTCTGATGTTATTTTCATACCACTGTTTTACTAAGATCAAATGCAAAGGTCTAAAATTCTTTTCAAGAAACTTTTAGAAGGCTCACCCCTTTCCAAACATCTGCTACTGCCTCCTGTTCTCAGTGGCACCAAGGCAATACACTGCCTTGAATTAAGAGGAAGCTTTTCATAATGCCCAGCTTCCCACTGCCTTAGAGAAACTTGCAGTCTGTGCTGTCAGGAGGCAGAGGGAAATCCCATGCAGAGCAAGGGCACAGGGGCTGTGGCCTTCTTTGCCTGTGGCCACAGTCCCATGGAGAACAATGGGAGACTGAGGCCAGTCTGATAGAAGCCAGCTTGTCGAAGTCACTGCAGAAGATTACTCTTCAGCGTCTGTTGAAGGAGAAACTTTCAGTTATGAAGAATAATGGCTGTAAGTGACCATTAATCCTCACAGGAAAAAAAAAAAAAAACAGTCTTCAAATTCAGCCTGTCCATAAGATTGTGTAAGCTGTAATGACGGGGAATTTGAAGAGTCATGGCTATTGTCATAAAAACTACTGGGAACAAATTAAGTTGAATACGGATTCCTAACTTTTTCTTCAAGGACTCATTTCTATAAATTAATTTTAACTCAGATTTCAGACTAATTGTAAATCCTCAGGAAAAAAAAAAAATCTCTAATCAAAGAGTAAGTGCTATTATCCTGGGGATGATATGGTACATTTTTCACACATGACAGAGGTTGAGCCCTGATCTCACTGCAAAATCCAACTTCACCTAGCCACAAAGGCATAAAGCACAGTAGCAAAGTATGAAATAAAGGAGGACAACAGATGCCATTAGGTGAGGAACTCTTTAGGTCTTCAGGTAAAAGAACTTACTGCAGGACAGCACAAGCTTTTAGAAATCATTTTTCAATGTGCTAAGGACAAAACATCTTATGTTGGATGTTGCCAGAGTATGAATTTCTAGCACTTCATTCCAATTCCTCACTTAGTCCTAGTCAGTCTCCACCCTGATCAACTCCACATCACTGGAGATCAGAGGGTTTGCCATATAAATCCCAGAAGTAAAATAATTTGGATTAGCATGGACTGTCAACTCCATAATACTTGGCACTTCAGCACCTCTTGCCAGTTCAAAAGGCCTGTGCTGACCTCATGTAATTAATTCTCCCCATCATACATCTCTGAAACAAGTGAGTCTAATAGCTCCCATCTTAAAAACAGGGAAGGCTTGGATAAGGACGCCAGGTGACTGGCTAAAAGCCACAAATGAATTCATTTTTCTGGCTTAGAGGTAGGTTTCACATTTCCAAATAGCAAAGTGTTGATTTTTCACCTAGATCATTGATGAACCATCTTTTTAATTCACAAATCACTGGTAATTCTAAGAACTGCATTTATCTCCTTAAAAATTTCAGTAAGAACATAGAAAGTTGCTCTAGGTCACTCCAGGAGCTTGGATACTGCAGGCTAAAAGTTGCTGAATCAGACTGCCATGCCTCAGCTCAACACTGCATCTTGTGAGCATTAAAGGGAACAGATAAGAGTATGTAGCACCCATTTTCACGAAGGCTGGGATTTGAATTGCCTGTTTGGCACACGAAAAGACTGCTGGCTTTGCCAGATGGTTCCATCACTGATACATTATTGCTCAGCTTCTCTTCCAGAGAGTGTAAAAAAAATAGAAAAGATCAACCATTACTTATTAGTTTTCAAATTCCAAATCAATCTCCATAAATTACACTATTTATCTTAGTGCTGGAGAACACATCTGCCACGTTTCAAATCTCAACACCTGCACTGCAATCTTGCTTGTCTCTGCACTGCCATTTCCTCAAGGCTGTAGCCCCTCACCCAAACACGTATCCTGCAGATGGTGGCACTGCTACACTGAAGGGGCCCCTCAGCAGTGACCCTGCTGAGGCATCCCACCTGTAACACACACATGCACCAGTACATCAAAGCAGCATTGTCCCAAACACATTTCTATTAACAGCCAGCAAGATCTGAAACCAGTCTGATATCAAAAGAACATTCCATAAAAACAGTCTTTTCATTTACTATGCCAAGTGAGGATGCCAGGCAAGGAATGTACTTATCCAACTTTGCTATAATAATTC